>JBCAUI010046226.1:0-20802 GCA_038406195.1 Haplosyllis anthogorgicola | reverse complement strand
GAAAATAATTCTTTTTAGAAAGTAATGGAATTGTTTGTAGCTTTGTAGCAACAAAATGGCCGCCAGGGAGTTAGTTCGGGAAAATCATTCGATAGACAGGCAATTTTGTAATTGCTATCTAGTTTTTCTAATTTGTTGTTCTCCACCGTGGGAACTATTTCTCAGTTTATCAATGGCGGATCTAGAACATTGTTGAAAGGAAAATCCCAGGTTAGTTGATATCGCGTAAGAGGTTTTCTGAAAGCGTGACGAGAAGATTGCACGATATGCAGAGGAGATACCTATTTATGTGCAGAAGATCGGACACAATGACACTTTTTAGTCCATTTGACATTGTTACCAAATAAGTTGAAAAAAGAGCCAGGCCGCGCAATCATGAAGTGCTAATCATTCATAATAGTTGTCGTCGTCGTCATCATCATCTTCGTTATACATAGACCTGTGTGCCCCACTGGATACCAGGTCGCCTGGATGTATATTTTCTAAAAGTGACTCGTCATATTTTAACTTTTTGTGCAATGTAGGCTGACCATGTTCTCTACTTTTCGTGAAGTTTTTATTTAGGTTCTGTATTTGTGATTTCGGCCAATATACTGCACAAAGACCAAAAGTAACACAATCGTATGTTAATCTAGCTGGTTACAATGTTATGTATTGGTCCAAGCTACGATCATCGCAGGCAAGTTTAATTTGTCTGATGTTGATATAATCATTTTTATACTTCTTGTTAGTACTGACTCAACTAATCACCGTTTGCGCATTGTTCTTTACAGTCATGAAATCCTATGTACATCGGTCTTAAAAAATCGCCCTGCATGTATTTCGCAGAACTAATTTAAAGTGGTAACTGTGCTATTGCTGTGTGTATTTTTCGAAAGGAAATCGTGATGTATTAAAGTACTTATCACCGACACATATTGATATAGATTACTTTGCAAATATCTGAGTGAACGATATTGGTGACTGAAGTACTATGTGTATTATAAAGTCACACAACACTTTATCAGTGCCAACACATGATCACAAGAAAGCTACATGTGTGTGACGCATAATTTGATGAAACAATGTAAGGATTGAAATGTTATATTCAGAAAATAAAGTCTGCAAGGTAAAAGTTTGAATTGTGTCGACAAAAATCAAGGTGTGGGATATTGTCCGGTGAAAAACGGGAAATAGTTCATAAGGTTCCATACAAGAAACATTGTAGACTGTCAATTATTTTATATTTAGTGGAATAACTTTAACACAGGAGGTAAGAAGCATCAAATTGAATGAATCAGCTAAATGGGAGGAAATGTTTTCCATGAAGAGTCTACACGCCAAGAAAGGTGCAAATGTATCATTGCGTTTTAAAGTTAAGGGTTTTACCGAAGGGTCATTAGTTCGTTTATATCCGCTACGTGTTGTAGTTCACAAACTACGCGCATAAATATGTTGTCACGAATTTAACGGAAAAGATTTAATTTAATTTGTGTAAAAATGGAGTGTTATAATTTCTACCCGCAGAACATGGAGATCGGGCAGGACGTGCTGAACGCACTACCGCCGCAACAGAGACCGAGACTCATCAAACAATTAAGACAAGAACAGGTATTTGGCTTAATGTAACTTAGTTCATTTGTTTACATTTTTCACTTGCAAATGTTTTGTTGTGTTAAGTAAATTTTATTCTTTGTCATATACAATTATTCTTTTCATGTTTATTTTGCAATATAATATTATAACTCACATCAGTTTTATCTTTGATAATCAATTGGGTTCGAAGAAACGAGATGATTTAGTTTGAGTACAGTAACATTCACTTTGAAAAAGTAATATTGCTTCTCCATTAGATAAGACATTGACAGAGCTAAAGTATAGATCAAGTCATCTTTGTGTCAAATGCACATACAACCACTTAGATAAATAGGAAAGCATTTAGCACATCGCTAAAAGTAAGTACTAGATAGGATTTATTAATAGAAGTCCAATGTTCACGATGCAATGCTTACAGACCAATTTAAGCATGACTATAACAGGATTATAGACTGTGGAGTTGCCTAATATCAGTCTAAATTTACAGGATTATAGACTGTGGAGTTGCCTAATATCAGTCTAAATTTAGCTTTTCGAAAGAAGTTGTGTGGACATAAAAAGGCCACCTAACTACAGAATTTCCACCACTAATGTTCTACTGTACTTGACTTCTGCTTGACATTGAATGTCAGAAAAAATAACACTTTTTATTTGAACACGAGTTCAATTGCGTCGCGTACAAAGGAATATTTTGTATTTCTGTTGGCAGCCGAAAGGCCTGTAAATTAGCGGTCACGAATTATTGCTTTCCAACCCGAAGTCGATGTCGCAAGACTTCTTATTTTAATTTGGTCCACAACATTTTCCGCTGCTCACATGAAAGGATGAGGTATAAGCTTACTTAGGTTTTATTTCTCGATTGCTGCTCTTAAGCAAATTCTGTCAGCGACATGTTAGTCAATTTACTTCAAAATAACCCGAAAAACATTGTCTTCTTGTCGCTTTGATTTACTCATGAGTAAATACACTAAGCATTTCTATTACGGTACTACCTTCAATTCCTGACCAATGCAATACTGTGAATATGCAGTGACTTTAATCTTTTAATTTAGGTGAGGCACTACAATGAATGGGTCAAAGCAGAGAAATTACAGGACCTGGTCAGTCGCTCTCCGAAGAAAAATAAAAAGGGTGCAAATGTTGGATTTGGAATCGCACCCAAACTCACTGATGCCACCATGAGATTTGATGACAGGGAAGGTAGAGTATATAATTATCTAATTGTTACTGATCACTCTTCCTCCTTTGAAATATCGAGTGCCCCAACTAGGAAGTATTCGAAGAAAAAAATGACCTTCACTGAAGATCCTATCACATAGGACATTGGACAAAATTAGATCTGATAGGGATAAAACAAATATTTGAGTTCATGCGGTTTTTAAAATCTTCCTCCTTCGGTACTTACTTCGTGTTGTCTATTTAAGGAAATTCCAATCAGACACAAGCAGTACAGTACACACTGGATAACCTACACAAACATGCATTAGGTTTGTGCATCAATGCGTTTTGCAATCGAAAAAGGAAATTATTGAGAGCATTACCCTGTATCATCTCAAATCTCCTTATCAATACGCCTGCCCACTCCACCGTCTAAATACGTGACGGTGACAGAGTAATTTAATAATTCTTATCATAATGTTTACACTTGGTAAGTTTTGTCACGATATAATTATAATAATAAGGTTTATTATCTATCGGTTGGAATTGAATCCCATAATCAAAGTGAAAGGGTGGGGAAATGCCGAAGTCAGGAAATACTGCAGTGCAAGGATGACTGAACACAGTTCTGTGTACATGTGGCCGAAGTGGTTTCGTCGTTTAATTAATTTGACTATTGCGTCCCGATTAAGTCGCAAGGTTTGCGAATTGTACGAAAGGTGACGAAACTTACATCACGTTAAAAAGATGGCTTGGCCCCAATATTTATGTTCCATGATACAGCTTAATGAATAAACCCGATTCTCAATGTCAGCCCCTAGTAACATAGAAATGTACATTTAATTGTAGTTATTTCACTGCTGAATCAGGGAGCTGATCCCAATTATGCGAACTCCACAGGTCTAACGTTACTACATAAGGTAACTGAAATCTCTTGTAACTTTTTCATATTGAGTATTTTACCATTTATTTTACCATCGCCAGATTCTAAAACAAAATCCAAGGCAAACGTCAATTTCTTAAGGACCCATATCCGAAGAAAATCCATAACGTTGTGATAAGTTTCCATATTGGATATTTAAAGTTTGAATTGCATTTTAAATCTTGATTGCCGCGGAATTATATATTACATGTATGTAGATATCTATGACTTATTTTATATGAATTGATATTGTTGACATGCACCGTAAGAAGTTTCTTAGATTTAGGGGGCGCACAAGTAAAAAGATAGATCTGATGTATTACAATTAGGTCGTTTATTGACAGTGTTGCTGTGAAGACAATCTATCCGTGGCCGAGATTCTCATATCATACGGTGCATCAGTAAATGCGATAGATGAAGACAATTGGACACCGCTACATTTTGCTTGCGAATTTGACAATGCGGAAATTGTCCAGCTTCTTTTGGCTGTGAGTATTTTTTCAATAGTTCAACAACTTGGCACACCTACACTGATATTATGCCTTAGTCGCTAATCATATCATTAAATTTTACCAAAATGGATAATATTACCACCTTTCATCGTGTAGTCTTTTGTGATGGTGTTTCTCCGTGTCGTGAAGATAATTTAGCACCACGTGAATTGTAAATACTGAAAACAATTTGAAAAACGTTTCTGACAATTAAAGACAAAGAAAGTAAAATGTAAAATACACAAATGAAACGTTAGCTTCCTCAACAGTTTGCTCCAGCAATTAATGTCTTTGATACTAAATTTACTGTTAATTTAAAATTCTAAATGTTACGTTATTAGAAAGGAGCTGATGCCACGGTGCTGGATATTGATGGTAACTTTGCCGTAGATCATGCTACTGAAGGTTCTTACACAGACAGTCTAGTACAAGAACATTTAAAAAAAGCTGGTGAGTACAAGTGTATCAAAGTTATCAACGTATATTATGTGCCCCGTAGTGTAGTGGTTACCGTGAAGTGCTGCTGATATTTCATACAAATGTGAACAGTGAATCCGAGTAGAGAACCCGTCACTTATCACTATTAATTTTAAAACATGTTTATTGTGTTCTTCCCTATTATTCCCTATTTTATCCCAAGGAAGGGCTACTTTTGCTAGCTATTTTTATAGACTTTACCAATAACTGCTAATTAATAAATGTTAACATATATTAGATGCAGGTGACGTATTATGCTCTGTATGATTGTTATGTGTTAATGTTGCTTTTATCCGATATGTTCAATTTAGTGATACACTGAACTGAATTTAATCATGATTTCACCAACAGGTATAAATGAAGTCAAATTGAAAGATATTAGAAATGAAGCGCCGAGTAAAATGTTAAATGACGTGCGAAACCTGCTGTCTACTAACTCGGATATCAATGCTGCGAACAGTGAAGGAACGACGCTGGTATGATTACATTTTACAGCACCTTTCATACTTCTTGTTTGAATGTCTAGTTGAAAAACATTGAAGAAGATGCAAAAAATGTCAAAAAGTTAGTATTGTATCCAATGAGAACACACATGTCTTGATCATCAAAATGGATTACTGACTGTAGCTGTCACAGCCCAAAATAAGAAGTTTGACAGGAAAGATCTACAAAAAGTAGAAGTCAGTAACAGAAAAATTGAAATGAGAATGTTTAATCACTAACTGACACAAAATTTTGAGTAGACCATGTCCTGTACTTGGTTTAGATTTCTTTTTCAAAGGACTTGGTCTTGTGCACTGCATGTCTGTGATCACACTTCATGCATTACTTCACAGATAGAAACAGGTGCGGTTTTCTTTGTATTTCAATGCTTTTAGGTTAAGAATTTGATGGTTTTTGCATAGGAATTCAAACAGAAGTCTTTATGCGACACTTTCAATTATGCATTGTTGACGGACAACATGCTGTTATCATTGTTATATTCCTGTCTGAAATACAATATTAAGTCGTGACAAAATGTTATCCTGTGCAGAGCCATATTCGTATTGTCGTTATTTACGTTTTTGAAAATCGGAAAGAAATATTTCAATGAGAAACATCGTTTTGAAGAGGAGTTTTACACTTCTAGTAAAATTACTGTTGATAGAAATTAACTCCGAAATAATATCCTGACCATTGGTCATCTGATAAAAAATGCCTTGCTCTTGAACAAACATTTTTGATTGGATGGATTGGATTGGATTTCCATCAAAGCTGCACATTTAGAGCTAATTTTGATCAATTATCAGGTGGAAGTCTTTTTGTAATAATAGTTGAAACGTTCCTTTTCAAATTCATCTTAATTATCAGCTTTGAAAGCAGCTTTGTTGAGGAGTCGTGCAGTCGGACCACGTCATGATTGAAGTTAGAATTGAAATTCTAGAAGGACACCTACGGGAAAATAAGTTGTGTCACATACTAAATATTCTCCACTAAATACGATCATAATTCGAGAACATTCACATATATTTTCTTTATGTAAACGGATTTTATCCATTTATATTGTAGCTTCACATTGCGTGTGCGAACGGGTATAAACAAGTTGCGAGCACATTACTGAACAGCAGTAAATGTAACATTGAGGCTGCTGATTTAGACGGATGGACAAGTCTCCACTATGCCGCTAGATATGGGCAGGTTTGTAGGATTACTCATCTATTTGAAACAGTAACCTCACAAGACGACAGGCCTGTGTGTATGATAGTCTGTATTAATAAGTCAATAGATTGTGTCATCAGTTGGCAAACAGAGCATAAAATTATTCCGTACAGGCTCCTGTATTTGTCTACACTTTTTAAATGATTAATCAATTTAAAACGCATTTAACTCCAATGTTTTTAGCTGAGAATGGTGAAGTTGCTAGTGAAAAATAAAGCAAATCCAAAGGCGAAAACACACGATGGACTAATACCTTCGTTGCTGACCAAAGATCCAGAAATCTTAGCCGTAAGAATTTAAACACAATCAACAATATTTTATTAAGATATGGGTACACTCTTTTGGGATGTAGTTGTAAAACACTGATAAATGAATGATTAGAATTAGTACTATTTATGAACATGTGTGGTCAAAGTAAATGTTCAGTAGGCTCACGAAAATTATTACTGTGCCCCACAGGTAAATCATACACGGAAGAAGTAACAGACTAGGAAGTGCTCACAAACATTTGGCATAGTATAACATATATGTTTTGTTTGTTACTGTTACTCTTGGTTAGGATTGTAAGAATCAGGATTTAATTCAGTTGGTTAAAACAATTGTATTAAGATAATTAAATGTTATTCCTTTCCTAGGTACTGTACATCGCAGAGAAAGCAAAAGGAGAAGATATGGTTGACACGGTAGCAGTTTATGTGGAACAGGACGAGGAGGACGAACCCAGCAATTCCGTGTTTAGAGTCAATAGTAAAGAATTGTTAGTAGACTCGCATTGTTTCAAATAAATTTTTGCCATTTCAAGTTTACCCTCAAAGTCAAGTTTTGACTTCCCAGTTAGCCTTTTTATTGACCAAATTAACCAAATAGTAGTTATTTTTTTATCAAAATACGTTAGTGTAATTTGTCATAACTCTGACTGTACTCGAATTATCCTGTTGCAGGAAATCAAAACACAGCTCAATTGCAAAGACAGATCAGGTGTACGAAGGAAACAAGAGACAGGACGAACTTCAGAAACAGCTCTCAAAGATGCCGGTGCCGCGTCAAATATCACTTGGGTAAGTTACTTGTCAAAGCTTTTCCTCAGATTATGTCGGGATATATTCAGTTGTTAAGTAGCAGAGCTTCTTAATCCTACCATTCACTTTGTAAAGCAACGGTGTTAATGGGTTTACCCATAAAATTTGTAAAACAAATGCATGTCGGAAACAAGGCACAAAGTTTACTGTGCCACTTAAGTGCCTGCAGCTTTAATGCAGTTCAACTTAGTAAGTAAACAGTACATGCAGTAAAGGGTTTGGTTCTCAACTGGAAGATTGTGGGTTTAAGCTCTGCAGCAGCTCCATTCTGACGGGTAATCACTCCAGGTTGTACCCGACGTTCACTCAAGCAATCTGAATTAGGGTACCACCTATGCGGGGGTAGGACCTTGTATATGATAACATAAGAGTGTCTCACAAGTCAACTCAGGCTGGCCATATATTGGTGCGACACCTTTACCATTACTTTTTGCAAAAAAAGAAATAACAGCATAATTTAATCAATATTGTCAACATCCAAAGTGATAATGCAGCTCAAAAAATAGTCAAGTGTATGATGTAATTACAAACAAGACAGTTGATGAATGTTATAAATTCTGCAGAGACGATGACTCCGATAGTGACGATGATTATGATGATATTTACGAGGGACTGTCATTCGGCAGACAAAAGACACTGAAATCTGCAGAGGTAATGATACAATATTTTATTATCAATCGGAACATGTCACGAATTTACACAGTGGATTTACCAATACAATAATATATTTATAGAATTTGCTAGTTGACCACTGCAGCAGAAAAATATCTGGTCGGAATTTGTCTCATTTGTCTTATTAATTTGCCATCTACCTTTCCTATTGATTGCACATTTATTGGCGAATCTGATTCCAAATATATCCACAGAACTTTAGACAAAATGAATGGATAGTACATGTTAATTTTACGTTTTGTTGTAGCCGCATCTCCCAACAACAAGTGGGACTGATGACTTAGCCACACTGGCAGAAATATCTGAAACAATTATAGTCAATGAATTGGAGAAACGCTACAATAAAGACCATATTTATGTGAGTTTGACACCTAATTGAAGAGTAACCTAATGTAAAGGGCGATAAATTTAAGACATAATTCAGAAACCCCAAAAGTGTTTTAACTCAATAATTCCCAAAAATTAATTGTCTGATTTACTCTTATTTGTAGACTAACATGGGTGATATTTTAGTTGCAGTCAACCCATTTAAAGATCTGCCTATTTATGGAAAACCTGTAAGCATGATATTTTTCAATAATCAGTATGACATTATAAATTCAAGATAATAAATCAATCTTAAAATTTTTTTCTAAAAGGTATCAGTATTGTGTTCTGTTTCAGGCTGTTGTTACTTTTGTGTATTTTGTTTTAATTTAGGTTTCCATAAAATACAATGAGGCAACGAAACTATTTGATATGGTGCCACACATCTATGGGGTCGCAGAACGGATTTACAGGGGACTTCTTAGTGAGAGAAGGTCACAATGTTGTGTAATCTCGGGAGAGAGTGGTGCAGGAAAAACTGAATCATCAAAATATATAGTGCAGCATCTTTTATCGAGAGCTGTTAGTGAAGAAACAAATCTCAACATCAAAATACAACAAGTTAGAATGTTTTCACTTTACTGTAGTCGGTAATGCCTGATAGTTTCTTGCACAAAATTATTAATTTCTAAAATCTTTGAGTGTTTTCTCCAGAGATCGTCCTTTATCAAGCAAACTGTACTCAGTGATTGTGTGACGTGAAAAATATGTGATACTAACTCATCACCCATCTTGGTTCACAGGTTAACCCATTGCTTGAAGCGTTTGGTAACTCTCGTACAGTAATGAATGATAACTCTAGTCGTTTTGGAAAATACCTGGAGCTGCTGTTTACGGCTGATGGATACGTACAAGGAGGTACGTCAACTTAGATTTTAGTTGGATTTAAAAAGGTACACATTTTGGGAATAAACTTTGTCCGCCGCCTTTGATGACATTTATTTCTTTTTTGTATCATCGCTCAATAAACTTTGCAGCCAAAGTGCACGAGTATTTACTGGAGAAATCTCGTGTTGTGTATCAGTCCGGGGGAGAAACCAACTTCCATATATTTTACCTTCTTTTCTCTGGACTCTCACCAGATGAATACGCAGAGTACGGATTACACAGTGCCAAAAGTCATAGGTATGTGTATGTTGTAATATTAATCATATTTCGGACTTAGGAAATATCAGTAAAATTCCATACAGATTTAGGAACTCTTTGGAACACGCACGCACAATCCCTGTGCAGCAACTGCTATCTCTTAATCGCATGAATATTCATTAGGCATCTTCTCATTAGCTGAGTATCTCACATTGCATCTCAGTCTGAAAGCAGTAGCTGGTAACTCTTAATCGCACAAACATTCATTAGGCATCTACTCATTAACTGAGTATCTCACATTGCCTCTCAGTCTGAAACCAGCAGCTGGTAACTCTGGTATGCTTTGTAGAATAAATAGTTGTGTGTAAAGGATTTGTTTGTCTCTTTTCACTAAGTTCCTTATTGTGGTTCGTTGGCATGTAATTCTTCCAAGACTTGGAAACTTCGTACACGACAAATAACCCCTAATTCATCAAAGACAAACTAGGAATAGCACAGTTTCGAACCGTTCTGTAGTTTCTGTAATATAATGGGACGAATAAACAATCAAACCCCTTCTAGCAGTTAAAATGCCATTGACGAATATTTGGGGTAAATGCTCTGGATATTGATGTATGCATTACATAGATACAGGCTCGAATAAAAGTTATCTAGGACGAATCATATGCTCACTGAAGTTTACATGTAAATGTCTATTTACAGATACCTACAGACTCCAGGAATTAATCTTAACGCACAACTTAACTCAGAAAATACGGAAAAGTTTAGAGAACTGAGAGACTGTTTGAAATTTATCGGATTCACCGCCGACGTTAGTAACCTTACATTTATTAACAATGTCAATCTAACGACTGGAGCACATTTGAATGCCTGTCCACTTATACTGAGATTATTTTTTTCATTATTTTGTTGCAGGACATCAGACAACTAATACTGTTACTGTCGGCTGTGTTACATATGGGAGATATTAAGTATGAGCCTCGTGGAAATAACGATGCAGCCCAAATCACCAACTGGGACGTACTCAGAAAAGGTTTGTGTAAATAAACAACTTGTATATTTATTTATTCATCACTGAACATTAAAGTGGCAAAATAATAGTTCTTATAATATGTTTATACTGTTTATACTGTTGTACTTTATATTGTTATTGTGGTGGTGAATTACAGTTGCGGCAATGCTGCAGGTTCCTGCCGGAGATTTAGGTTCTTCCCTCGTGTCAGAAGTTACCATGACTCGGGGAGAGCAGATCAAGAAAGAACGTTCCGTGGAGCAGGCGGGAGAATGTAGAGATGCCTTGGCCAAAGCCATTTACGGGAGACTTTTCTCGTGGATTGTGAACAGTATAAATCAACTTATACAACCGGCGGAGGGTTGTGAGTCGTCAATCGAGATAGGAATACTCGACATTTTTGGATTTGAGAATTTTGCATCGAATAGTTTTGAACAGGTACGAACGTTATTATCATACCTTTGTGAAAGAACATGGTGAACAATTTTCTTTTCTCAACTTGCGTTTCAAATGTAATTATTGTTAATGCACAATAGTAGGTGGTTGTGCCTGTGTATCAACTGTAACGTTACTGTAATCCAGAATGAAGCGCAAGTGGTTCCAAAGTAAATGAATTGAGCGACTGTTGTGTTAATTGTGATATTGAACGTTCTTTTAGTTATGCATCAACCTGGCAAATGAGCAGTTGCAAAGCTACTTCAACCAACATGTATTTGACATGGAGTTGAATGACTGTGCTCAGGAGGGAATAACCATGACAAATGTACAATTCACAAACAACAAACCTATTCTGGATCTCTTTTTGGGGGTAAGCAGGAGAATGTTAAACGACTGAATGAAATGAACGAATGAAAACGACAGTGACTTTCATGCTGGACTTTCATTTGTTTTAAATTTTCCTTTTAAATGAATATTGTTGCAGAAGCCAGTCGGTATCCTGTCTATCCTAGACGAAGAAAGTAGATTTCCAAAAGCAACTGACAAATCACTAACCACGAAGTTACACACAGGGCCAGGTAAACATTGTTTTTCTGTGAGATTTCTCTTTTATATCCCCTCCTTATCATTGTCATCTGAGCGAACCAGATAACTGAGAATCATTGTTCATAAATGCTTATTTACGGCTGTACTTACTTTCAGGTAAAATGTCACCAGAAGTGTACCTTACACCGAAGGATGGAGGATTGACATTTTCCATAATGCACTACGCTGGTAAAGTGTCTTACAACATGGAAGGAGTTTTGGACAAGAACAGGGATACTTTACCTACATCCATACTGTTTACCATGAAAAGTAAGTACTCAGCTCATCATTGCTACAGGACAGACTATGAGGATAAATGAGATGCAAGTGGAAGTTAAATTACCATATTGGGTAACAAGAGATCGTCTTGCATTACATGTAATGAACCCACATCAGCCTAGCAGAACCCGGGAATTTAAGGTCACATCAGGGTAATGTAAACTTAAAATTTTAGTACATGTATTGGTGCAAAACTTGATGTCGTGCTTATTTTTACAGCAAGTAACAGTTTGCTTGTCAAGGAGATGTTTCAATCTAGACTGACAAGAACAGGCTCCATTGCACCTAGTCAAAGACAACAAAAATCCAGGAAAGCAACTGAATTCAAATCACCGTTTGATTTCTTTCAAAGGAAGAGAACTCAAGCTGAGCACAAGGTGAAACATATATGTGATCGTTACTTGAAGTTTAATCAAAAGAAACATTTAAATGTTATTTTTAAATAAAATTAATTTAGATTGAACTCTTATCATTCATTTTTTGATAACCTAAAATGCTTTCATATAGCCTAGAAAAAGTAAAATGCAGAGACCAGTTGGTACAGAAAGAAAGGGACCTTCAACTCAGGCTTACCATTTTAAGGTACGTTGTGTTTTTTAATAATGTGCAGACTTTCACCGTTCTGCAAGAGAGTACCTTTCACACTGGTATTTTGTAACATCTGCAATACATTTAATTGATAAATGTTTTATTATTCGCATAGAATTCACTGGCTGAATTGATGAGCAAGATGAATGCATCTTCACCACATTTCGTGAGATGCATTAAGCCTAATATGACCAAAGTGTCAGCCTTGTTTGAAGTTGACTTTGTGAAGGCTCAGCTTCGGTACACTGGAGTTATGGAGACCGTGCGCATACGTCGGGAGGGATACGCTATGCGAATCACCTTTTCAGACTTTATTGAAAGGTAGGAAACATGAATTGCCAAGACCAATTTTTATGGGGTACCTCAATTGAAATTTTATAAATATGAAATTTGAGTGGCATCAACATCTGGTTTTACTTTGTTTTGAAAACTTATTTTCCTTTATTAATGTGGATTGACACTTAACACATCTTTCATTGGTAAGAAATGTTTGATTTTGAATTTGCCAAAAGATTCATTCAATTATTTTCATTTAAAAGATAGGGATTACATAATTAATTAGAGTGTTTAGAGCGAATATGGTACATAGTACAATTCAAAAACGATAGTACACCATTTTGTATTGCAGCAACTACATTGATAAATATTTGAACCTCTTGTAGATACGCAGTCATTAGCACGTGTCTTCTGTCTCAGTGCAAGAACCAACCCGATCTAGTCAAGTGTAAAACAGCCTTGAAAGCTTGCAACCTCACCGATTACAAGGTAAAACAAGTTCATGCAACCTATGTATTTACAATATTATTTAGGCATTTGATGCTAAAAATAAATTCGTAATATTGCTTGACTAAATGAGTATTGTCTTTGTCTAGGTTGGTAAGACAAAGCTATTCTTTAGATACTGGCATGTAGAAAAGTTGTCTGAGGTAACACAAAAGCTGGAGCAACAAGTACAACAGATACAAAGAGGTAGATAACTTAAGTCTAACAAATAGGTACTTAATGGTGGATTGCAGTAACTTACAGTGTCTAAGTACACTGAATTTCCAATTCTATCACATATTGATTTGAGTTCCATAAAGCAAATATTAAAAGACAAAAAAGTAATGAACAAATTAGGGGAAGTCGCAGGGGGACCTAGGGAGGATGCAGTAATTACGACATGTAATAAGTCATTGAAAGCAAAGTAGTTCTCAGTGCAACGTTTCAATGTAATAGACTCGTAGTCCGATACTCTCCCGTTTGTTAATTGACTTTTACTTTTTAGTCACCAGAGGATGGTTAGCCAGGAGGAAGTACAAGCAAATGCTGGCCACCAAGAAGCAACAGGACGAATTCATCCGAAGATTCCTACTCGACGTTGAGAACAAGACAGCTTGGTTAGCAGCTCATCTGAACGACAACCAACAGCATGACCTGAGCAGACAAACGACACAACAAAGAAACAACGGAGTGAAGACGAGAGATTTAAAGGACAGAAGAAGGTAAGTGAGCAGTATGATGTTACAAAAAATTTTCAAGTGTCATCACTGAAGAATGTGTCATCGTCAGTGCAACGCAATTCCTTTTGATTCAACGTTGGCAGGTTAAGAAGGCAGAAGACGATACGTTAAAGTTCCAGTTCAAATTTCTGAGATCCTGTAAATGTACTCATCTTCCCGACTGCAGGCTTATTTGCGATAACAGTTCTGACTTCTGACCGATACTTTGCCGATTTATTGCAAAAGACTCCTGGAGTTGGATAAGTGATCGGCTAATTATGCCACATTCGTATACACAAGATTTGTTTTTATTTCTCAATATTCCAGTTCAATCGCTCATCTCTCAAGCTTATTTTCCGAAAACATCTACAGTTATATTTTTTGAAAGATTAACTTACTCCAGCAGGCTACCTTCTTTCTACTCTCGTCCAAAGGTGTACACTTTTAGCTGTTGAGAATGCTTCATAGCTAATAAAAGATTTTTGATACGCATGTATACATACATGTTTTTGCAACAACATGCATGGAATGACACGTGCATACAATTTTTCTAATTCTGCATTGATCCAATACATTTATTAACTGTTGATAGAGCAGTGCAAAGAAGTTCAAATACACTTGCAACATTTTTGTCGTTTTCATCAACCGCAAGATGATTGATTCTAACTTTATTAGGCCGTTAATGTAATAAACTTCCCGTTCATTTATAAGGAAACATCTTATTCTCTCGCATGTCTAAATAAGATTTGCTAATGGACTGTAAGCAGTAAAATCCACGGCAGTTCTGGGCCTGTTATGGTCTTTATTGACCGCAAACCTATCTGCAAGTGCAGTGATAGATCACACAGACGTATATATTATTATTTAGTACTTCATGGCCCCGTTTTTGTTACTTATGGGCCCAAATTCAATTTAGTTTTACATTCTGCTTTTATGCACATAGAATGATCACCGTGGATCCCTGAGGTTTCTGTAGGGATGAGTAAAATGTCAATCAAGCATGAAATGTTCTCGTTTTCATGATTAGCTGTCTTTAGTTTGTTCTTTTGTGGTGCACACTCATAACGTTATTAATAATACGTTCCGAAATGTTTGTTTCACTTAATTTATGATGGATTTTCCAGCGCCTGAAGATGATAAATAGACACTTCATTTTGTCGATGCCGCGAGCAGATAATTTGCCCCAGGTAATTCTTTGGTCTAATTATGGGACCATTAGTTTTATGGACATTCAATAATTTGTAAAGTAGTTTTTGTAACGCAGGATAAATAAGTAAATGGCGGTCAACCAGGATGGTTAAATTTTTCTACCAGTTTAAGGCCCAACAGTCATGGACTTTATTTGGCATTTAGAAAGATGCATGTAATTCAATTCCGTTTCCACAGATAAGGAAGAGCTTTATGGAAACGTGGCCTTGAGTGGAAATGGCAAATCCACAACTTAGTGTTAGTAATTAGATTTTGTAAAATCCTAGAATCCAGGTCCAGACCCAGGGCAGAGGTCCGGTACTTTGAATTTATTTATGTACGGCGGGAGGTAGACCTCCCGCCGCCCGCGTACAGTTTTGACACCTGGACCCTCACACTAACCCGTTCGTAACCCCTGAGTACTACGGTATGCTTTGAACCCTTTGCTTTAAAGTAAAGTTGAATGAGAATACAAAAGATTTAAATATTTATGCAAACTTGTCAAGACGTACCTTGACATGTTTGGTGGTTAGTGTTACCTGTGCTTACGATAAGGGTACAGGTCGCGTCAACTCTGTGCGCTGAAGCTCGAATCAACAAGCTGGCTCCAGCAATCTGTCATAGACGGCGTTGTGGTGAAGCTGTGTTAGCAGCCACACACAGCAGCTTCTGTATATAGACTTATTGAACACGGTGTGTGTGACACCAGCTTTTTCCCCGAGACCAAAACAAACCCAGCTCATTATTGCACATGTGTCACACCATATACAGACATGTAGCCTAGGCTGATTAGGCTTATCTCATGTTGCCGATCTGGTTTTTGGAAATTACTGAGTAATACACACTACATGTAAACTAGTATTTTACATTTATGGATATTTATTTATGGAATACCAGCACTGCAATAGTCTAATTTAAATTGTTCAGGATATGATGATAGATCTGCATCTACGTTAAAAATATCAATATCATTGTCGGAAAGGAGTTAAATATACATACAGCGGAAATAGCACATTGTGAAGGCGTATTTTGGTGTGGCAGTATTATGTAAGTATGACATTTATAGTGCTTGTCAATGAGATTTTGTCAGTAGGAGACGACAAAGATGTGAAACATTGTTACTGAGAGATCACAAGTAGACTCACTATTGCCCAGTGTACGCGTAAGGTCACATAACGACGAATATCAAATGATCAAGTTGAGTACAGTGGCCTTTTAGCCTTCATGCCTGCAAAATAACATCTTCATGTAATGGATGTGGATGCGTTTGTATGTAATTTGGTTACGAAGCCAGTGAGATGGCAACATGCTATTTAGTTCACATTTGCCTTTTAGAGGTTTAGTGCCAATCATCATTAAGACGCAAACGATTGGCAGTGGATTAATATTGATCTTTATATTATCAGTACTAAATAACATATTGAATTATTAGCATTACTCGCTCACATGGAAAATACTTTACTTATAATGAAATGGCGCTGAACCGATTTTTCGCATTTTAACATGACAATGATGAATTTCTGCGCTGTACTTGTAGTACTGCTTTTAATATTGCTTTTCATAATCTCTTTTAAATTATTGAATAGGATCACTAAACCCAGGGAATGGGAGGGTCACGGCAGTCAACGTGTCGAACCAACGTCCAGTGTTGGGTAAGTTGTCGTCGTTAAAATCATGTAAACGTTGCGGGATTTTAAGTCTTAACTTTTGTTTTTTCGTTGCCGATCATGTTTTATGTCGTTTTGCACTGTGTTTCGTACGGGATATGTATTTTGCGGGCGTAAACTATTGTACAATATGTGTGTTGTTGTCAGATGACACTTGCATATTTCGTTCTGTCAATATCCTCGACACGGCAGAAGCATGGGCCTTCCACTGTTGTGGTCCACGTTCGCAACCCGGTATGGTAAACTTGCATGGAATTGTAATGTGGTCTGATTGTGGCGCAATGGTAGTAGGCGAAAGCCTTAATGGAAAGTTTAATTTCGCACTCTGATTACTGGACCACCAATGCTTAAAAAGTATATGAGATGTAGGGCTGATCGGAGATGACTTGATAAAATCATAGATTTGAAATCTGGCGGCAGAGTAATTGCAAGTCTAAAACAGGGGCATCAGTGGCCCCACTAAATGATTGCGCACTGGACCCAAAGATGGGAGTGCGACGGTTGCCACTCCAAAAGGAAAAGAAAAGAAAATGTGGTCTGATGACAATGCCTCGTAAATCAGCACTAGTTGGTCCTTACTTGGCAGGAATGACGGTAATAAATAGGTAGTTTAATTTATTGAATTAAATAATACATGGAAATTATATTTTCATTAAGTTTTTGCCAATTTTAGATAATTACAAATGTTGGAATTACTCTAGAGTGGTCACAATGACCTCGAATTATCCAGGTCATTCCGATCTGTATTTAATATTTCATGCTAAGAGTGAAGAAAATGGAAATATATCCGTCCATACAAGGTTTCCAGTAGAAATGTGTAGTCGCCTAATGACAAACATTTTTTCAAAAAATTATATTTAATTCTACGTAGATCCACAAAGCAGAGCTTACAGAAATTTACATTGAATTTTGCATTGCACGAAAATAAATTGTTCAAATTTCCATTCTGAATTTGGCATGAAAATAGAGGTAGAGCCAATTATTTAAAGTTGATTTACAGAAATCTATTTTGCTTTTGCATGCAATTTGTCTCCTTTTGTTAATTATGGCCTGAAAGATGTACATCTGCATTTGGTTGTTGAAAGTAGTGATTGTGCAATTTCATGTGTTTATTTTGCCATGCTGACTGCAAGGACTGTCGTAGGTGTCGTCATTGGATAAATTGCAGGCAGTGTTTTTTATCTTAATTTTGTTGTCTTGTTCTCAGTGGGTTATGTTTGATTTCGGTTAATGATTTAAATAAACATTAATTGCTCTTTATCATTTGGCCATAACTCTATTCTACAAAGGTATGTCTTATACGTAATCTTAATTTAGAAGCCATAATTGTTTCAAATTAAACGTTAAATTAATTGTCCAGAGACCAACTGTCTACATGACATCAGCTGCAGACTGGTGAGTCAGACGTTTGACTACTTACACGCGGAAATGTAAATTACTTGGTGAAAATTCAGTTACATGTATGGTATAACATCAACGTGTTATTTAAAAGCGGGGATTTTGCATTTCTGTGCAAATCTTGTATTCGTTTGCGTTTTCTTGCTGATTTTAAAGAAAACACTGTGGCAGGAAGTGTGTTAACAAACTAAATATAAGCATGAAAACCTTTAATCGATAGGAACGTGCACAGCTTCCAGGGTCGTGCTGTATCATATGGAAACCTATTATCTAAATAGCTTTTAAGCGGTAAAGAAGGAAGTTCTGTAACGTCAAAGTATTCGGTTCCCGTGTTTGACATTAATTGACGTCAGATTAGGCCAACGCATTGACATTTGATTTGTCAACACTTTGAGGAAGACCGTGTTGCAATTTAGGAAGAAGATTCTCTTGCAATGTCTTACCTTTTGCTTTTTGTTTATGAGAATATAATTTTTAATTCTTAGTTTAATTAATGACCTAATGATTTTGAGATAATCTACACTGGTTTCTTTTACAAAAAAGGATTTTTTGAAAGTAGTATTCTGGAAACCCCTGTGGTAGTGTGGACCTTCTCTGCCTGTAAGAAGAGCTTTCACATTTAAGGTTTTGCTTGATTCCTACTCTGTCTAATTTGTATAGTTTATTCGGTCAGATAGGATAAATATGTACTAATTTCAGTTATGATACTGGTGTCCAATGCATATTGATTGAACCATTTTCAGTAAAACTATACAAATTACATTGTTTGGATGTACTGAATCCCAAGTATCACCACTAGATTTAGAACATTTCATTCCTGTCTAATTAGACGGAGTACGAATGAAGCAAAACCTCTAATGTTGACTAGGTAGAAGTACGTAGTATAATCAAGGGTGCCGGAAAGCCGCATGTTGCGTTTGCCAATATCCAACAACAACAACAACAACAACAACAACAACAACAACAACAACACTTCGATTTCTCAGAAAGAAATATGTTCGTGCCAAAGGACTCAAAGAGCAGCGTATTACAGCTGCAGAATGCATGTATTATACTACTGTGTTTTAATTGATAAAGGTAAAACGTACTGCACATGTGTAATTAATTCATTACTGCATCTCACAGATGTCTACGCTCTGCTATATTTTTAACAGGTTTAATTTCACTGCCGAGTGCCTTTATTTGTCTGTAAACGCATTGCAGTCAGCAGTGATTCACGTTTCCTGAAGATCCAGTTTTTTTATGACTGAGCCTTATCTATTTGGACATCTCATCTTACCAAGCATGGTTTGTCTGAGCTCAAAGGTCAAATCCCGAAAGCCCTCGATAAACATGGACAGGAAAATCAGCCCGTTGTTGAAATGCAAATGAAACATTTGAAAATTTAAGAACAGATAGTTTTGCCAACCAGTTTTGGTAACCAGTCAGTGGTAACGGATCCATAGTGATGATGTACAGCCTGCAAGATACAATCACGTTTCAGATGCATTGAAAATACTTAGTATTATCATAGGCTCATAAGGACTTGTGGTATTAAAGTTTGAAGAAAATCTCCGAATTCTTTCATGCCTATAATACTCAGGTAGCTCGACCATAGTCAGGACTGCTAGTATTTGCGCAATGGAGAAGAAAAAAATACAAGGAATCTAATGCATTTCTACACTCCAGTATTGTGTTCCTAAAAACCTTGTATTCAAAATTGAAATAAAGTGTGGCAGGGAATTGAATGAAAAAACATTGTTGAATATTTTGAACCAAAATTGGCAATGCTGTATGTGTTTTATGTAAGTAAAGGAGTGGAAGCCTTGAAATATGCATAACAAAAGTTCAAAATCTGAATCTATGTTACCACTGCTCGAGAATTTTATTATGCTTGGTATCGTATTTGCAAAGTTACATCATAAAATGGGAAATAATTAGAAAAAAAGACACTGGAGCTCATAAAGCACCACCGGCTTTGATATATTATGTTTTGATGTCGACATCACGCAACAAGGCATATTTTTCGGCACCAATTAGAGTGAACTGCTGCTGCATTCAGCCCTTATCTTGCTTTGTAAATACTTGCACATGCAGCATGCATGCAGGTGATCTTTGGTCTCTTGATCCCGCAGTATTGGTCTAACGTCGAACATCTGGCTAAAACGTATCACTTATCACTTTATTTTAAGTGAATGTGGAGGGTTTTCTTTTCTCTGACTGACTTTTTCATAAATTACCCTAGCGCAGTTTACTTAGACGGCGTGCCTATAAGAATTACATTAGGATCTTTTATATTCATTGCGTATTCATCGTTTCTCCCGGGAAGATGATTTGGGAATGCACGAAATATGGGTAAGTATAAATTTACATCAAGTAAAAGGAAATGTGGACATAAACGTCATGTCTCTCATGCATGCCATTCAATCTATCTGACAAAGTGGAAAGGTCTACTCAAAGTCCTGGATTAGCTTTCTTGGCAGCATGCGAACCTAGTTTGATTATATCTTAATCCCCATTTTTGCCGTGGAGGAATCCAATGGGCGATACTAAAGGAAGATATCATAATGGGCGATAATAGGAGTCCGAGATTTTTTTTGCATTTCAATAAATTTCCCAAATGTCTTTTTAAAATATAAATATGGTTTTGGGTAGCATACCCC
>JBCAUI010046115.1:0-20803 GCA_038406195.1 Haplosyllis anthogorgicola | reverse complement strand
TTTCTTCGTTTTCATGCACTTTCCGCTAAATTTTGGGCGAAAATAGGGGTGGCGCCCCCCAACGGGCCGGGCGCCCCTCCCCCAACGGAAAATCCTGGATCCGCCCCTGCAAATGACAGCGTTGAGTTATGTGTTGTAAAACATGTTCGACTACCGCTTAGACGACATTCCCAGTGTCGCGACGACTGCCGCGACAACCTATCGCATGCAGCTTTAGTCAGGGAACTTTGTAGTGTGCAGCTTCTGTACTGAAGTTGCATATTAATAGTAACTTAAAGCTAATCATTACGGTCGAATTTGTATAAATCTTACCACAATACATCTTCCATTTTAATGTACATCCAATAGAGTACGGACCACCACAACGTATACTGTACCGCATTCAGAATTTACTTCGATCCGATTATTTCAAATTTATGTCTCGTAATATTTTTAACAAGTTCTTACAAGGAATAGGCGCGGACCTCTTGCCCTAACTCACCCCCACTCCATGGATGCAGTACATACACCTGCAATCAACTAACTTCTGCTTACGAATTCCAGTTACATATTGCATTACTGCCGTTTAAATTTGGGCGCAAGAACGACCTTGAACATGGCTACTGATTCATTTAAGAGCTTTTAATGTTGATAACTATTCCTGTTTGCTACACGGAACAAAGAGCAAAAACATGCATGTCTGTAAAGGTTAATGCACCTAAGGCTAAATGGACTGCATCATAACAACGTCAACGTGTTTTGGTGTTACGAATGGAATGTTCAATATTCCCTATTTTGCGATCTCACCCACTCCACCCAATTTCTCTTTCTGACAAAAATGATATTTTGTCACATTTGTCACAATTTCACAGGCATGCTATATGCCATTTTCTTGTAACTGAATGCGAAGTAGCCCCACAAATTCCTCCTATTAATGCTATGAATGTAATCATTTTCGCAATTTGGACAACCTTACCTTATCAGTAGAAATCTTCTTTTTAAGCGGCTTTACAACAACGTGAAATCGTTCGGGTTTGTAAATGTCAGAAATCCAGGTTCTTTCATAACATCTTACAAACAGGTATTTCGGAACACAGCATTGTCAGCTAAGTATTTTCAAGGGCACTGCATCTGACTGATTTAAAAAGAACTCATAAAGTCTAACGACCTGGACCAGAGAGACACTGCATTAACGTCTGCCAATGGCCATTAAAACAGAAATCAATAATGTGGTTGTGAAATGGGAAATGCAGGTCACCAAAATTTTATTTTATCACATGACAAGATGAAATATATGTAGCGGGGAGCCGCTATGCTTATCGGGCCTCGCGGTTACGGCGGTGAGGTCGTTAGGCTCCGTGTCTCTATCCCCGGCCGTCTCGAAGAGTTGGCAATCCCCTCGTAGCGGCTTACTTTGAGGCTTTATCGGACCTCCACACAGCGGTCAACAATACTAAACTACTACAAACTTAAAGAGTCCGGACCCAACAGGATCTGGGCCTACACGCAGAGTGTGTAGATCAACAAAAAGAATAAGACGGATGTCGTACGATTGAAACGTCCCGTAGAGACGGACCTCGGGGGACAGTGCACGATGTTTACCCAACGGACACTCGTGGATGAGTATCCCTGATACAAGGGTGCTACTTGCTTAAATAGCGAAAGGGGACAGGCCTAAATGACATAGGCATGATGACGTCATCACCAGAATGCTCGATTGTGACATCATGATGTACATTACATTCTATGGTGACATCACCATGTCCACAAATGTGCAATGATAG
The DNA here is from genome assembly GCA_038406195.1 of Haplosyllis anthogorgicola. Lineage (NCBI taxonomy): Eukaryota > Metazoa > Annelida > Polychaeta > Phyllodocida > Syllidae > Haplosyllis > Haplosyllis anthogorgicola. The sequence goes on along the minus strand of JBCAUI010046115.1, from coordinate 19,040 downwards.
GGACCCAGACGGACCCTGGCACCACAGATGGCGCCGAGTCTGTACAGGCCTGTACTTGGGTCCGTCCCTGGGTCAGTGCAGGTCAGAACTGCGGCAAAACCCCAATTCCTTCCCCGGAATGAGCCTAAGGAACAGATCCAGGCTGGGAAATAGACACCATGACACTCTCCCCCAGAGCTCCACCTCGTCCTCATGGTGTGCTTTATTAACAAGAATAAATACAAAACAGCAGATACCGGGCATCCGGATGAGTCACGTATAAACAACCATTATGTACAAATAGGAATGCTTTCGGGGTACCCATAGGGAGTCCGCTACAAACACTACAGAACATTAGATATGGAGTAAATGCATTAAACGACATGCAGTAAGTAAACACAATGTTGAACAAGTAAATCTGGGAATCCGGTAGTACAACCGGAGTACGGCTGCAGTAAACAATGTTTGGTATAATATGAGCAATGTTACGGCTACAGTAAACAATGTTTGGTATAACATGAGCAACGTTAGGTACACTATAATACGAGTTACGAGTTTCACTTAAGATTCCTTCGGGTTTTCTGGGTCGCACGGCTATGGTCTAGTCTGATCCATTGGTCTTCCGGGACTGGCTAGTCGATCTCTTGATGGCTGGGCCAGAGCCGACTTCTCTGTCGATGCTCCCTCTCTTCTTGGTTTGGGTCGTTCCCATCTCGGAAGCCATTGGTGGCTCAAGGATCACAAAACTAGACGCAGTGGATTTCACAGATTTGTCATCACAGAGAGGTGTGAAGTTGGAGGCTACAGATCCCGTTTTAACTCCAGCTTTGTCTTCATAGTCGAGTAATTCACCTTCAACAGTCGGTGCTTCGATGGGGCCTGTCCAGGCACCTGGGATGCCGGGCAGGGGTGGTATGCTAGTTTGCAGAGCTGTCACTCTCATCTGGTCAATGGCATCAGAAGCAGCTTGTTGGCTCAAGGTGGCAGACGTTGTTACTTGTACCAACTCATAGGCCACTTGACGAAGTGAGAACGGTTTCAGTTTTGCCCCCGGAGTCATCGGCACATCTGCCAGCTGGAACCCTGGAATGGCCATACCCAGGTCAGGCGTAGGGTATGGGAAAAGGGCTGAGCTTCCATCTTTGAGGACAGATGAAGGGTCCGGTGTGGGCTCTCCACCAGCTCCCTGGTTGACCCCGGTGTCTGTCAATGCATCTGTCCAGTCAATGATGTCTGCTGGTTCAGAGAAGACCCCTGAAAGTTGGTAATTTAAGGCGGCATTCGGAGTTATGGCCCTTGATGCCCCCAAGGGTAGGAACTTCCGGAGCACTGAATGGTGCAACGAGTCCCTGGCCTCTCTCTTTCATAATCGGGCGAGTAATCGCTCCAGATGCACTGGGCATGGTTGATCCGGGAGCCGAAGCCTGAGGCTTGGTTATCTTCTCCTTTCGTATGTCTCCTCTTCACTTCGGGGGTCAAGCAGTTGAGCCGAATAGTGGTCCAAAGAGTTCTTCCAACAGCTTGGCAAGGTCATCCCCAATTGGCAAGGGGTCCAGGGTTCTGGATCAGACTTTGATGATTCACCATTCTCTCTATGAAGGTACCATAGTCAATCTTCTCAAAGTTGTCGAGGCAGGTCTGGAATTCAATGATGCTGCACAGGAGGCTTCTTTTGTCCCCAGTTTCACAATACAGTTCAATGCTACAAGTCCGGGAGCCATTAGCCACATAGAGAAGAGCACCCCTATAGGCACATAGCCTATCACGGACCTGCACTCGATAATCCCACTCGGGACTTCCGTCAAAAAAACACAGTGGTAGAAATTCAAGAATCCTGAGGTGTGGAGGTTCCAGAATGAAGAAAGCCATTGTGCATTTATGGTGACAGGAGGCACACACAAACATCTGCCAAGTCAGGTCCATGCAAGTGCCCAGCTTATCATACCTCGTCAGCCATACACTTCTCATGTCCGCGCTCCATCCCAGCTTTGGGAGCTCACTCAAGCTGTACAGCCCATGACAGCATGTACATAATCAGACAGGTAGTGTGCTGGATTTGGGAGACTACTACTGTCTACATCAGCACCCCTGCCATGTCCCTTTGGTCTGTCCTTTTCATGGGAGGAGTTTTTCTTCACTTCACCCTTTGGTTGTCGGCCCCGGCCAGCTCGGTCCCGGGCTCAGGCTCCCTGGCCCATGAGGGATGGAGACCAGTTTTGACCAGTCGACCAGACTTAGAATGGCACCTAGGTCAGCCGGCATCCAGACGATGGGCATCTAAGGGCTTAGTTAGTGTGCTTTCGTTGCATATCCCACCTTCTTTGCTTACTTTCACCACTGTACTCTTTAGTTTCAGTCTGGGGCTGCTGAACCAGACCTGCCTAATGTCTGTCTCTGGTTCTGGTATTGTGATGCCGACAGGGGGATGGCCAGAGGTTTTTTTGATTGAGGTCCATCTGGGGGTTGTACTCTAATCACGGGTATCCCGTAACTCCCTCCTCAGCACTTTCAACAGCTTTTGTATGGCCCTGACGACATCATTGTCCATGGTGAGGTGGTTAGGATCCAATGCAGGTAGGGCCCATATCAGCCCACGTGCTGCATCCCTCATGGCCATAGCCTGGGGTCCATAACCATCATACTGGAGTACTTGGTCCAGGGTGCCGAAGAGTCTTGTTGGCATGCAGTCTAGCTCCTCTTGAGTCAGCTCCGGGATGCCAGCGACAACTTGACATTGGTCCCCGGATGCCGTGTCACCATCTCCCACCATTGGTTCTGTGTAGAGTCTGGCCAAGATGTTGGGGTGTACCAGGGGCTGTTGCCCTCAACACAAGTACTGTCCTCAAGCCTGCTCCATTGGGACAGAAGGGTCGCAGCCTCCACAATATTCCAGAAATCCCTTGGCTGGGGCACCGGTATGTTCTGTCTCCTGGGCCCAGGTGTCTAGATGGCCCTGGAGCCTCTCCTCTGCCACATGGATGTCTATGGCTGGGTTATCCACATCGACATTGGTAGCATACCTGGCCTGACCTCTGCCTTGGGAGAACGGCTGAGTAAAAGAGCCGGACCATGGCGCATCATTCCCCATCATCTAGTGCAGCCTTCCATTCAGCCCACATTTCTCACATCACTGGGTCTAATGCTGGCTGGATGTCCTGTACGTGTTCATCGAAAAGCTGAAGCTGACTTCCTTCCTTCTCTTGAACGTTAGGCCCTGCCGGGGTCCGGAGGCCTCCTTTACTTCGTGATTAACTTGGTCATGAGCAACATTGTATGAGTGTTAGTTTTCAGCAAATCTTAGGGCATCTAGCAAAATCATGACCTGCGAGGCCTCGTCTCTTGACAGACCCTGCAGCGGAGAGGACTTTGGCAGCCAAATCTCAGTGTCCTTCATACCCATTTGGCTTAGTGCACGGTGTAAGGCTGACGTCCGGGTCCTCGGCCCTCTGGTGTAGCATAATACTGAAAAAGAAACTGCCTTTGTATAATGAGGCCTAGATTGCATTCTCACACATATCCAATTAACATGGACCCCGTCCCGTCCATGGCCCCACCTGATATGGAAGCAAGTGCAGACGGGGTGGGTTAGCATCCATCCTGCCAGGACCTCCAAGTACAGTCCCCTTAGGATGGGGGCCGCATTGGGCCCGGAAGGTGACCATCCGTCTACTCACATGAACGTGTCCTCCAACTCCTCCATCCTTCCAGGGATGTTGCTTCTTCAACGTCTTGGCACCAAATGAGCCGAGATCCCTGCGGGGATTCCCTTTATAGGGCAAATGACATCATTGTGAAGTCACAAGGCCCAGCCTCATGTTCGTCCTACCCCCTACCTCAGAGGGGACACCCCGCGGGGCAGGTCATTTCGAAGCTGGATTTTGTCGCGGGAACATGTCAGAAGACTCCTCTGATAGTGTGAGTATCTCCATTACTCCTTTGGTATGGGCCCCGGTGTCCGTCCTTTGAAATACTGCCAGGGTCTGTCTCTCATATGGGGTGGGTCTGTGCCAGTCAAAATTTCGCCATTCATGGTTTTCCCTGCCATTTGTGGTTTTCCTTCTGCGGGGGTGCGGGATTCGTACTCCCCCAGATTAACTAACTATGGGGCCAAATTTCGATTTTCAATCATTTGCCATGGCCCTATAGGGGTCTGAGGGTCCTATTCTCCCCCAGACAAATCTGGTACAATTTCCGTTGCAGGATCATGAGAATTTCGAAGAAGTGCAATAAGATGGGAGTGTACATGTGCACCCCTCCTTTGCTCACGCTTCTCCATCCCACAACCCATATACAACTAGACACACAAATGATTCCATGGCTGACAACACCACTGATGGCAAAGACACGGCCAGAGCCCAGGGCCTGACTCCGTCCCCCTGCAACGCAGCGGTCATGACAGCGAGTAATGAACAACACAGAGCAATTCGGCGGGATCTGTCCAAGATCAAGCCATCAAATGCGCAAGACTGGTGTACACTTAACGTTCTTCCTCTGGTTCTGTGCATGCAGATGGAGGTGAGGTCCAAGTCTGTGATGGAAGACCTCATCAACCTAGGTCACTTTGGCCTATACACAGATGCTGCACACATTCCAGATGACTTTAAACCAGTGAAGCAGCTGGTGCTGCTCATAACCTCCGTGGTCCCAGTGCTTGACAGAGAAGAGAGAGACATGGCCTTTGCTCTGGCCCGTGTACACATGTTTGAACAACAGGAGACGGTCCCCATCCATGTGGCCGTGCATGCCCTCATGAAGTCTGCTGATAAGGAACTACGAGTTCCCAGTATCCTCGTGCATGTTGATTCCGAGATGAAGGCCAGCCAATGGCCCGAATTCGCGCAGGGTCACATTAGGTCGATGGCCGTATTCGTTCATCTGATGGACCACGGGACGAGGAAGGTGTGCTCCAGTTTCCAGACAAGGGGGATCTGCCCATGCACAGTCTCCAAAACATAGTTGTGAACAACATGCTAGACATTTGACAACAAGGCCATAATGCCACTTGACACCTACACCTACAGTAAAATCGTGGACCTTAACATTGTGAAGTCATCGGAGATGCAACCCACGGCCCCCATCCTCATGTCCCCGTCTGCGGGTCCCAAGAAGAGCCTTGGCCACAATGGGGATGTGTTTTGCATGGTTTTCTTCCACCCCAATGGTCGTGCCAAGAACACGCTGGATCTCGGACACTACGTCCGTCCTGCCAACATGAACATCACCTTTGGCATCAATGGGGGGTTCAGCTGTGATGGGGCTCGGCCTACCCGATTTCCCAATCCAGCTGATGGTCCGGCATCCCGGTACGAAGGCATAAACAGAATGGCAATGGATTTGATCAACAAAGGACAGAGGGCCACGAGGGACTACCTGTGTAATCTCTACACGATGCAGCTGAATGATGTCAGAGTGGCTTTTGAACTGAACCAGATGTATGAGAACTTGTTCCATGCAGCCAGTGAGAACTTGTGGGCAGTGTATAAGGCCAACAAGGATAAGTCCCTGATGGCTACCCAACAGAGGATCCGGATGGAGGAAGTCCTTGCAGAGCATGAGACAGTTCCACCAAGCCAGTCTGACCCTGTTGGCCAGACTGGACACCGTGTCCAATGGGATGGTGGCACTCCATGAGTACGAAAGCCATTCAGCCTTCTCCCACATCCTGGATGGGTACGGGTTGCTTTCACCATGGGAAGAAACTCCACACTTCCCCCGGAACTCTATCAACATGCATTCAGTACTGGCCGATGAAGCCCTCTTCAGCCTCCTGCTGCCCAACATTTGTGCTGCCAGTACAAAGATCCCTAGTGGAAATGCTGGTGGCGGTGGCAGAGGCGGATCCGGTGATGGCCCCGGGGGTGATCTGGATGGGTCTTCCCGCCAACCTCGGAGGGACCGAAGTCCTGGGTCCATAAACTGGCAGAGGTCACAAAACATCGCCCTCCCCAGCACCGGGTCCTGCAAGCCGTGTCAATGTGTACTGCAGCCTCCTCTCGGAAGACAACAAGGACGTGTTGATCACCAAGGTAGTTCTGCCACCCATACCATCTAGGTCAGGTGCCAGCAGCCCTAGCAGAGGATGGCAGTCAGTGACTCCTGTCACTGACCACTCTAAAGAAGTCCACTCTAAAGAAAACCTCGACACTCTGTCAAGAAGAGCTCTCACAAAAGGATGAAGTCGACTGCTGATCGCAGCAAGAAGAAACGCAAATTAGATGACACAGGGCACTTCTTTCTCGTCCAACTCCTCGGAAGATGAGACCATGGACAAACGTTGGCTGTCCTGCAAGAGTTCTGATGATGAAGATGGGAGCCCGGACGACGACCGTCAAGAATCGAAGAAGAGCAGGAAGCCCCGTTCTCCCTGTGGGCGCAGCTCTGACGATGACAATGATGATGATCGGTCATCCCATCACAGCTGGGTCATGCAGGCCACATCCACATGGGGAGCCAAGGAAGAGGTCACCAGGCAGGCCAAGTCAAGATGGCAGCACTTCTGGGACAAAGACTCGAGTGCCATACAGGCTCTTCATTCTGTGCTCATGAAGAATGACAAGCTGGACCTGCAGGACAACACCGAGGATTCAGATCCCGAACTGCAACTGGCCTTCTGAATGGCTCACACTAGCCAAGTACAGAAGCTCCACGAGGACACACTATTGTGGCCTCATTGGGTGGACCACAACTGAGCCCAGAACATCACAAAGATCATCAATGTGTGCAAGCAGACCCATGCTCCGAAGCAAGCCCTGCTCATATAAAAGAACAGAGACTCGTCCTTGAAAGGTCTCTTGACCCCCTTCCACAATGAGCAGGCATTAGAGGAGAAGCACTACGGTGGCACTGAAGGTACCAAGCACTGTCAGTGCCCTTATTGTGGTGCCGTCAACTCAAACTCGACCACGTTCTTGAGCCACGTCATGGGTGGTCACTACCACTGTGCGTTCGTGTGCGTGCTATGCAAGGAGTGGCCTCTGCCGGGGGACGACACAAAGACTTTCCCTGCATGGAAGGATCCCTCTAAACTCTCAGCCCACTTCATGAAGTATCATCCGGAAACTGGGGGAAAGACACCAAGGTCCCATCTTGCATCACTGACTACTGAGATAAGGCAAAGTGAAACGGTCATCTGTGCACCTGCACACCTGTCATCCAGAACTCCAAGCTGCAACTACCATATGTCAGATGTTCATTTGTTCATACATTATACATTTAAACATTTATACGCCATTCGTAGCAACTTAGTGACTAAGTGCTTAATCGGTTTTCCAGACTTTTTAAACATGCATTTGTTATATACGTATCTTCATGGATAACAATTACTTTTTACTTTTTCACTTTAGTCCCAGACATACCTACGGATTCCGATTTACAGCATGCCGTCCTCTTGCCTTGTGAGCCTCTGTTCGGCCATTCATGTTCATATTACTCAAGTTCACATTCCAGTTATATTTTTATATTGAATAAAGTTGTTCAAAATATAACTAGCATCCTCGTCCTTCTTCCATGGTACCATCTGTACATGTATCTGCACCCTGTATGCCCGTAGATACTACCGCATTCATACAATAAATACAAGTATAATTCAAATAATTACAAACGGTTGAACAATAAATACATGTATGATTAAATACATCTGTATCTCAACATTCGTACCAACAACACAACAACGGTACACAACACAACAAACGTCATTAGATACTTGGGTCCGTAGACCCATGAGATATCTGGATCCATGGACCAATGGGGTCCATCAAACATCCGGGTCCGTAAGTCCCGAAGGGTGACAGAAGGGGGTATGCATCTACATGGGGTCTGGGGTCCAGCTGGGTCCACATCCATGCCCACCTTCCCGGTGCCCACTGTCATGCACCTGTACCAAACAAAATTTGGTACCCCCGGTGGGGGCTCCACACAGCATCTGTGGGAACATTTGTGTTCCCTGGGGTACAGGCCTTTCCCCACAAAGATACGGTGCCTCCTGGCACCAGCGCAAGTCAATTCCATTCCCAAGTTTTCATGCACCAATCCCCTCCATCTAGGGAGAATCGTTCGTAGCTGATGTGGCGGAACCTGGACCCCATCTGGATTCCCCCCATCTAGGTGACTAGCACTTCAGTTACGTTCCCAACTAAGGGTGTGAGTTTAATCTACGTCATCCTCAGCCATGACTCCCGGTATGTGGCCAGGACACTGTCGACTGGCCTGGTCCAGGGCTGGGTCTGGGAGGACTGGCTCCATCTGTAATGTGAATGCCTCAACTTGCATCCATGATCCATCTCAGCATCTGCCGAGAATCCACTCCCGGGGTGCAGTACTAGGAGTCCCAGGAACCAGGGCTCTCCCACTCATCTCTTGTGGCTTCGCTCATTCATTCCTCATTGGATAGTTCACCCCGGGGTTTTCGGCCATGGAGACCATGCTACGGACATGCATGCCTCCACTTAGTGGAACAGCATCACTTTCCCCCTTTGGGGAGAGAAACAAAAAATGATTGCAGTGCACCATTTTGACATTTCTGGCTGCATCCTTGATTCGGTATGCGGGAAGGCCATCCATGAGTTGGCCGTCCACCGTATATGGGGTATCACCCCATCTATCTTTAATTTTCCATTTCCTGGTAAAAGCGTCCGTCCGCAGTAAGACCATGTCTCTGGGTCTGAGTATGGCACCTCCTGTGTTTCTGTCATAGAGCCATTTCTGTTGCGCTGCCTCTCCAGCTTGGGTTGCCCGAGCTTGGTTGAAGGCAACCTTCAAGTGCTCCTGGATGGTGGCAACATACTCTGGTACACACCTGGGCTCTGTATCCCCTCAGATGGTGGGGAAGTAGAAGTCCAGTGGGAGTCTTGGCCTCTGGCCGAACATCAAGAAGAAAGGACTATAGCCCGTGATCTCTGAACGGGTGGCATTGTAGGCTTGAACCACCTTGGCCAAATGATCCGTCCAATCCAGTTTCTTCTCGAGAGTCCAGTTTGCCAATCATGCGCATCAGGGTCTGATGCACATGTTTGACCTGCCCATTCGTCTGGGCATGGTATGGACTGGTTCTACACTGTTGAACTCCAAGCATGCGACATAGCTCAGTCATGATGGCCCCAATGAAACATGTACCCTGGTCGCTCAAAAGTCTTGCCGGGGATCTGAATAGTGTGATAACATATTTGTAAAGCACTTCGGCTACAGTCCGGGATTTTTGGTCCTTTGTCATGAAGGCTAACGCATAATGTGTGAAATGGTCTGTGAAGACCAAAACATTAACAACCTTAGGTTGTTGGTTGAGCGGCACCGGCCACTCGATGCTTGTGAAGTCTATGTGGAGCAGCTCTATCGGAGCTGTCATGACTATCGGATTCAGCGGAGCCCGCACACTGCAGGCTTTGAACTTGAGGCATCGATGGCATCCTTTTACTGCTTTCCTAGCTTGGGCTGCCAGTCCAGGCTACCAGAAATGTTCGCAGAGTAAGGACAGTGTCTGATCCCACCCCTGGTGTCCAGCATCTCTATGGCATCCGTTTATGGCTTGCTGGCGGTGAGCTGAGGGTACCACAAAAAGTGTCCAGACCTCTGCGGACCACTTGGGACAATGGGTCATGTAAAGACATCTGTTATGGATGCAAAGGTGATCCCTCTGACGGTTCAACTCTCGGCCTTCAGGGGAACTGGCCTCAGGACCTAGAGCCTTCGCCAGTGTTGTACTCCTATCTCCCCGTACCCATTCAATGACTCAGCTGAGGAGAGGGTCGTCCCTCTGTGCTTCTTGCCAATCAATCGATTCCACTGGTTTGTACTTGGCCATTCTGACCTGTAAGCCTCAGGGTCTGGTGTCGTTCTCCTCCTCAGTCCCGTGTTGTCTCATTGAGGGTGACGGCATATGTCTCAGCCTGTCCCGGGCTTCCTACTAGGGCGCCGTCCAAGATACTTCGTACCCCCCTTGGCATCAATGACCACTTTTTCTCCCTCGGGATAAGGCTCCTCAACTTCCATCCCGACTTCAACTTCAGCCTCCATCTCCTCTGCTGTCAGGCAGCTATCCTCTTCCAACCGGCTAAGTGCGTCTGCCACGGGGTTATTCCTCCCTTTCACATACTCCAATGAGAAGTTATAGCTGGCTAGCACCCCGACCCACTGGTGTCCGGTAGCATCAAGGTTGGGAGTCAACATCACATACATCAGAGGGTTGTTGTCGGTCGTGACTATGAAAGGTATGTGGAGTAAGTACTCCTTGAAATGCTTCGTCATGGCCCACAATAAGGCTAACTTGTTCAAATGGTAGTTCTTCTTGTGCTTGTGGAGCATACAGCTTCCATAGGCAACTGGGTGCAGTCTCTTCTGATCGTCCTCCTGCTGGAGGGTAGCTCCCAGTCCTATCTTGGAGGCATCCATGTGCAGCACAAAGGGCTGGTCAATCCAAGCCAGCTGCAACATTGGTTCAGAGGTCAGAGCATCCTTCAATTTTTGGAACGTGGCCCTCGCCTTCCATGACAGCATCACCTTTTCCCTCTTCTATTTGGTTCCCTCTCCACATAGGTAGTCAGTCAAGGGGCAGGCCACCTTTGAGAAACTGGGGATGAACCACCGGTAGTGCCCAGCTAGGTTGGTGAAGGACCGTATCTCTGTATAGGTCGTAAGCTCATGGACCTCCTTGATCACTTTTACGTTGTCCTTGCTGGGCCGGATGCCATCTCGCGAGATGTGATGGGCTAGATAGATTATCTCAGACTGAAAAACTGGCACTTAGAGGGTTTCAACCAGAGACTGCAAATGTTGGAATACAGCTCGGAGTCAGGTTAGATGATCTTCCTCTGTATCTGAGTACACGATCACGTCATCCAGATAGATGAGGCAGTACATCAGGTTTAGTTCACCTAAGACATTCTACATACGTCTCTGGAAGGTGGCAGGGGCATTGCAAAGACTGAAAGGCATTCTACAGCATTCGAAAAAGCCCAGATTTCCAACCGTGAAAGCTGTGTACTTCTGGGAGCCGAGGCTCATCGGAATCTGCCAAAACCTGGACAAGAAGTCAATGCACGAGAAGTGCCATGGCCTCACCAGGTTGTCTAATGTCTCCTGAATATGGGGCAACAGGTACAAATCCTTGTGGGTACATTCATTTAGCCTCCAGAAGTTGATGCAAAATCGAAGGCTCCCATCCTTTTTCCGGACCAGCACAACATTGCTCCACAGACTGTCGCTGGGTGCAATGGCTCAGGCTTCCTGCATCGCTTTCAGGTGTTCTCAGACCTCATCCACCAGATGGGGCGGGATCCTGCGGAACCTTTCCTTGATCGGAGTCTCATCATCGACATGTATCTCATGTTAAGCCACCCCCGTACAGCCCAGCTCTGTAGAGTCCAAGGCGAAGACATCTGAGAACTCACGTAGCAAGGCCCGGGCCTATGCCTGTAGGTGCGGTGGCCAGGCCTCGAGGCCGGACAGGTCAAGCTTCTCCAGGACCCTGTCCTTCTGCTCTTCTTCAGATAGACCTGCATCCGATGGTTCAGGCTCCATTCCGAGCTCTGCATCCAACTTCTGGATGGTCCCTGGCAAGACATAACTCTTGGGGATCTCGTTGGCCACAGAAACCATTGCTATGGGGGCTTCGGCCTTGATCACTTGAGGGACATGCACTTTCTTCAACCCTTGCTTCAGGAATTGGTATGATGACCAGAACTTTATCCCAGGGGTAGGTGTCCCTCCTCCGGCAGCAATTCTGTCATTGATACCCACAGCCTCCCTTCAGGGACCATACAGTCAACCCATCCCCAAATTATAATTCTTCCAAACTGGGGTAGCGTATAGTCCATCCTAGCCCGGACAACCAATTCATACTCTAATGGATCATTTTTCATCTTCTATGGGGACGGCAGCCATCTCAGGGTCCTTCAGCATATCGGCCACCTCCTCAAAAGCAGTTGCCCCATCCGTCCGTCAGCCAACACCCTTTGCACCAAGATTCTCTTGGTCTGCAGCAGAGACGCCACCCAGGCTGTAGCCCAAGGCACTGCCAAAGCATCTATCTCACTCTCCCTGATGACTTGTATGACCCGGTCCAGGGTGGGGGTTCCAAGTAACACTGGCATGTGGTGTGCAAAATCCATATCGTTCCACAGCACCAGCACCACCGTGTCCTCGTCATACCCGGACACCCCATCCACCTGCACTCAGATGACGACATAGCCTATTACATTAAAACTAGCTTCCCCAATCCCATCTATTGAAGACTCCCCCTGGCACACAAGGTCGGTGAGTGGGTAAACCTTCAGGTTATGGGATGCCGCATACCCTGGGGTGATGAGATTGACAGTGGCTCTGGTGTCCAACACAGCGAAGCAAGATTCACCATCAATCGCCACACAGCCAATGTTGTCCATGCCCATCCACTGTCCTACAGCATCTTCATTGACATAGGGAGTCTTCCCCTGATGCCAATTTAACTTTGGCTCAGACCCCCGGCTCAGTCTTCAACCGGGGGTGGGGGAACTTGTCCCTGTGGGGTCTGCACTCCCTTCCCTGAACCCCTGTTGCTGTTTAAATATGTCTTCTTGGCCCTGCCTTTCTCGGGACATTCCCAGATCAGGTGGTGCATAGACCCACAATTGAAACACTGCAGTTTCTTGTCCTCATACCAATCCATCGCTCTAGCAAGTCGGGCACTGACCCCAGAGAATCCTGCACTCCCCAGGCTCCCTTTGTCAGTATCCTCATCAGTCTCTGATCTGGAAGTCATACAGGAAGTTCCGGAAAGGGCAGCAGACGAGGCCATGCGGCCTCACATAGGGCCGACGGTCCCCCTGGTCGCTGTTTCAATGGTAGCCTGCATCTGGCTGCCAGTGGGTACTCTGCTGCTCCTGACTGATCTCCTTCTGGTGGACTATTTTGAGGAACTCCTGATATGTATAATCAGGAAGACTATCTTGGAGGTATGACAGTGTGTTCTTCAATTCGGTCTTCCAAGCCCCCATTGAGTCGGTCTTTGGCCATCCGGTCAGTGTCTTCTTCTGTCAACTTATCCAGGTGGCCCTCCTGGATCACGGCTATTTGATCCATCAGCTGGGCTGCAAACATCACCATGGACTCTCTTGACCCTTGGCACATCGCATACAGGTCCCAGATAAGTGAGTCATAGTCTCCCGAGATCTTGAAAAATCCGTCAAGATACGCGATCATGCCATTGACTGTGCGGATATTCTGCATCTGAGCCACGCCCTTTATCTTCATTACAGAGCCCAGAACCTGGCTCCATATCACTGAGGATTTAAAACCGGTTTCCTGACATGTTCGGACAGACTCCCTCCAAATCAAATACTCTGTGATCCCGGGGCAACCGTCCCATTCTCCCTTGGGCATGGCCAGGGGTATCACTGGTGCGGCCTTCCCACTGTTCCTGGCCGGTGCCTTCCGGTGGGACCCGAACGGACCCCACCAGCATCAGCCATCTCCCAGTCCAGCTCTTCCAGATGGTCCTGGGCAACATCAGGGGGATCAGCTCCTACCAGAGTGTCATCCTCTCCAGAGTCGGGGTTCCCCCGGATACTGAGTGGGGATCCTGGTGCTCTGAGGGGTCATTTCACTACATAGGCAGCTGCGTCAGCATCAGCAGCCCAGTCCTGGGCTGCTTTCTTTTGGCACTCAGCCCAATCTCGGGCCTGGTTGATGGTGTGGGCCACCTGCTGTCGGGCAGCCATTACAGGTATTTGAACGGCATTTAATGAAATAGTGTGCCCGATCCAGTGTCGGTAGCTGGCCGTCAGTCTAGCTGAAAGATGGCCGGCCTCCTCCAAATCAAGTCCCTCTCCTTCAAGCCTCCGCCTGAAGAACAATATCGTGGTTTGATTGTCCAGGAACACAATCTCATATACCTCTGGGGCCTCGGTCTGTATGAGATCTCCTTGTCAGCCAACAGCTCCGAGACAACTACCTGAAGCACATATCAGTTCCAGGAGCCCCATAGGTGGGACCTTTCCCTGGTTGGGGAGTTTCAGCCTCCAGTCAACCTCTGCTGGCATTTCAGAAGCCTTCGGAACTTCAGTTCACTCCACTCTTGTCTCCACAAGTGCTGTGGTGGCGGGTTCCACCACTGTTTCTTCTAGATTATCCCCAGTGCTGGTCTCTTTGCCTCCAGGGCAACGATCCTCCATGTACTGGTCCACCGGTGAACTGTCAGGGTTCATCCTGCTGGATACACTGCCAATTCTTTGTTGGGTTTAAGACAGGTGCCGGGACCCAATTAATAAGAAATTACTACTAGTCATTGTCCCACTCTGCCGGACACGGTCAGTCAGTGCCCCCAGCTTAGCTACCTGTGGGTAACACTACCTTAGGTATCCAGTCACCCCTGGGATGTCAGGGTCTGACCTCATTCAGTCGTACGATGATTAAGGTGTAGATCGCAGTCTATGGTGGCTCACGGAAACTGTGGCCACAAATCCGGAAGGTGTTCTCAACCTCTTCCGCCAACTTGGCCCACCCAGGGATGCCAAGTTTCTGTAGTGGGGAGCCGCTATGCTTATTGGGCCTCACGGTTATGGCAGTGGACAGAGGTCATTAGGCTCCATGTCTCTATCCCTGCCATCTCAAAGAGTTGGCAATCCCGTCGTAGCAGCTTACTTTGAGGCTTTATCGGACCTCGACATGGTGGTCAACGATACTAAACTACTACGGACTTAAGAGTCCGGACCCAATGGGCCATCTCAAAGAGTTGGCAATCCCATCATAGCAGCTTACTTTGAGGCTTTATTGGACCTCAACACGGCAGTCAACGATACTAAACTACTACGGACCTAAGAGTCCAGACCCAATGGGATCCGGGCCTACACACATGGTGTGTAGATCGACGAAAAGAATTAGACAGATATTGTACGATTGAAATGTCCTGTAGAGATAGACCTCAGGGGACGGTGCACGATGTTTACCCAACGGACACTCGTGGATGAGTATCCCTGATACAAGGGTGCTACTTGTTTAAATAGCGAAAGGGGACAGGCCTAAATGACATAGGCATGATGATGTTACTCATCACCAGAACGCTTGATCATGACATCATGACACCACACATGCGCAATGATAGGGACCCAGACGGACCCCGGCACCATGGATGGCACCGGGTCCGTACGGGACCGTACTTTGGTCCGTCCAGGTCAGAACTGCAGCAAAACCCCAATTCCTTCCCCGGAACGAGCCGAAGGAACGGATCCGAGCTGGGAAATACGTACACCGTGACATGTAGCTTCATATATGTAAAAGAAACGAATTCTTGTGTGATCAATTATGAATCCGGTGCAAAAATGGCCTAATGTTTTAAAAGGCGTCATGGGGATACAGCCGCACGTGTGGGTAAGATTAAAAAAGGCTGCATGCGAACATGTAGTCAGGTGGACAATACACTGAACCAAAACATCCAAGAAAATCAAGGAAAACAGAAAATATGCAGCCTGGAAACAAAGACCAGTTGGAGTCAGTAATAACCCCTACCTATCTAGTTTGTACTGTGTCCACATGTCGGACCATTTCTATTCGTTAAAACAAAAGGACAAATCCACAATGTACGATTATCTCATTTATTACAATAAGTTGGCTAACGTATCATCTTTGTAAGGAATCTTTTCCGTAGATCATTGTGTGCACCATTTTACGGGTGCCTTCTTCCATTTCGGCCGCTACTTTCCCAAAACACTTCTCCGCTAATTGTCGTAATTCCTTTGATCTTGAAATGATCATCTCACCATACAGGTAGACACCCATAGCCTGTGAGTGAGATCAATTGTTAAAAGTTTAGTTTCACGACGAAATGTACATCTCTCAAACTGCCAGCAGGTCTACTGTTGACAACCGTTTCTAATCGTAAAATACACACCCGTTACAGTATTCTTCAAATTGGAATTGATGTTATGTAATGTAGCTGTACCTGATCATTGAAGAGAAAGTTCTCAACATCAGCATAGAACTTTGAATATTTATGTTTTATCACCAATTCACACCATCTATGTCTCACCTGAAACAGAAATTTGTCTGAAATTTTAAATAGGAACACTTTTTCACTTAGTTCCCAAAAGGTGTGAACAAAAAATAGGTCCAGATGGACTTAAGCTCATTTGACATTATCATAAACTAAGACAACATATAGGTTACAATATTAGACGACGACGGACAATTCATGATTCTATAGGCTCTTTGGCCAAATGAGCCAAAAACCTTACAAAATTTTTGAGACGTTGAAACAGTATATCAGGAAACAACCTAGATCAGCCACTATTTAAAAACAGACTTTTTGTCAACAGTAAAAAACCCACGAACTAACGTTTACAACAAACAACTAACACTTACTTATTTACTAATGCATCTACAATCTAAATCTTCAAAGGTGAAAAACAAAAATAGCACATCCACAAAAAGAAGCGGAAAGGATTAGAGTACATGAAAAAAATTGCGTGTAAATGTAATCTACTTTCTAAGTATAACGAAGAAATTGGTGATTATGAGTAATTGAGCGTAGACAAACATGAAAAGCACATCAATCTCAAAGGCAAGGTTGCAATCTACCATCTAAAAGCAGCTTTGGTATGTTACGCAAAAGTTTACTTTGAGAAGCAAGTTGTAAAGGTGCGACATAAGAAATGCTGACGTTTTGCAAGAAAAAGCTAAGATCTATTACGTGTCATTTTACATACAATTTAAAATGACTCATGGACACTTACTCGTCTCGCTGTCACGTTCAGTTTTCAAAAGAGATTCTTGCTTAACAACTTACTGGTGTGTTTTGAACAACAAAAAATTCCAAAGGACTGTCACACTAAATTTCTCTGTGCAGCATTTTCGAAACAAATAATATTTATGATACACTGCATTTGCCCAGCATTGTAGTCCGCAAGGAAACGATTCCAACAAAATATGCTTAACGCTAGAGGAATAGGTTTCACTAAAATGGGTTTAGAAGGAACTGCACTCGTAATTATGAGATTAAAATGGAGAATAGAAGTCAATGATAAAATTAAGTAATGCATAATCTGCGTCAAATTATAAACTAAAAAAATAGAACATGTTTTGTGAAATAAAAAATACAGACTCCGGGAATTCCAATTTCACGGGATATATTTACAGTTAGACTATAAATGCATCACTCCGTATGAAACAGTAAAATCACACTAAATATTAAGCGACGTTGGTGATTATGACGACAAAAGCGATCAAAATGTCAAAAAGCAGGCATTGTCACATCTGAGGAGTTTTAGTGCACGTACTCACAGCAATCACAACTGATATGTTAACGATTAAATTTTCCAGTTAAAGTCACTTTAAGGTTTCACCAATCACGAAATCTCTAGCTGATACAACGTTACTGGGATTCCTTGCTCTTTGACTTACCATTGGTAGACAAGTACTGTTATTTAAAACTTTGCCTTACCAAATTAAATTACTTTTTGCACGGGTTTTACTTTTGCTCCAACGAATAATCAGTTACCGTTGTGTGACGCTACCTTTAAAGCGGTTGAACAAAATTGAATTTACTTGTGAGACAAAAAACGAAAAATCCCAGCATTGTTCATTCAACAGCAATACTGTCTACTCACATCAGCATTACGTTCTCCCAAATCATAGGTGTCATAAAGTAAGCCCAGCGTACAGTGTGATAGCTTCTGCATTTCTAAGAGTTCCTCCAGCAATAGGGCCAACTGATCGCTTTCCAAGTTCTGTAAGGTAACATGGTACATTATTTCTCTGTCGATTTTTACACAAGCAGACGAACGCTCGTGAAACGTTGTTTACAACTTTACATCATCCATTCCTTTTAACGTCACTTTACAACCCTGGAAATGTATGGAATATTATGATATATTCAGGATGCCAGTTACCTTGTTCAATTCCGACAACGTGTTCTTCTTCCGTCTCTTTGCTGATCTTCGTTTTCTTTTATTCTGTTCTTCGACGGCGTGCCACTTTCTTGCCTTTTGAAGATAGTAATTATTAATTATAACAACGGTATTTAAACTTTGACACAGAATTTCCGCTCCCTCAAAGTAATTAAAACAACTGAATGTAAACTTTGACACAGAATTTCTGCTCCTTCAAACTACCAAACAAATCTGTTCTCTGAATAATTCGAGGACATCGGCATTACTATCTGTAAACATGCAACTCTTTACCTCATTGATCATTTGGTCGTACAGACTATTGCCGACGCAACTGTTCACTTTTCGAAGATCCTACAAAAGAAGATTGAAGCATTGACCTTTTCACATTCATGTTCCCGAACCTAAATTATTTAATCATTTCAGGAACAGTTTTTTGCTACATCTCATGAGACGCTCCCAACTTATACAAATGATTTGTTGCGTAAAAATGCCAGTAGCTGTACTTTATTCAGATTAACCTTCTAAAGATGTATTATATTGAATAATTATATTGCTATAAATAGCTTTAACTAACTATTGTCAGTTTGGGTTTCTTTCTGAACTACATTTGACGGGTAGGGACATTGTACAAGTTAAGATTTTCCATGTGGGAAAACGGGGAATTAGTCCCCCACAAAGATTTCAACAGTTCATTTGTGGAAAGCTCAGTTTTGATGGTTTCACCATCTGTTAGCCCATTATTGCATTACCTATTCAGACTGAAACACAATAATACCGTTTGCAGGTTGGCATTTGGTTCACAAATAATTATAATCAATCTAGTAAAAGTGCGGCAAAATTTGACGCACCATTAATTTAATTTAAACGCTGCAAATATTAAATTGCTAAAGTTGAAATCCCAAAATATCACTATTAAGTGAGCATTGGACCATAAATACACTTCATACAAACACTGAAGCTTCATACAAACATTAAAGTTTCATTTTACCGTACCATATGTTTACCGTTTAGAAAACACTGAACAATTGAAAATACGAAACATACGTTGTAGTAGTCTCAGATGCGCGCCGGTAAATAGTTGAAATTTGCGTAGACAGTCGTGGAAAGTTAGTTTTCCATTACTTTGTGTTGGCATTACCTTACATTTCTCAGAAATAGATAAATATGGTTTGCAAATGTCATGTAGTAATAATTGTAGATAAATGAACA
>JBCAUI010046004.1:0-20804 GCA_038406195.1 Haplosyllis anthogorgicola | reverse complement strand
TTAAATCTCATGTCCTTTAGGTCAAAAATCATTCTTCCAAGCTGAAGATGACAGTGTGATACTGTCGAAAAGTACTTGTAAAGTAAATCGCTATCGGATTGACATGAATTCTTCTACACATCAAAACAAAACGTCCGGGAGGAATCTATTTCATCTAACATTAACTTTATTTAACGTTTTACGTAGACCTTTAGACTAGCAATGGCACCGAGAAGAAAATATTGGTACTTGGAAGAGACCTACACCTTTCCATTTGAGAAGCTGTACAACTTAGATGATGCCTTACACAAACTGGAGACAAGACTGCAACATTTTGATACCACTATGCAGGCACACCGGATGATGAAACTGGATTCCAATCTGTATTCCTTAGAATACAGGGCACACGCATTGGATTTCAAAATGAGAATGATGCAAATTGATTTGATGAGATGCGCGTTGGATGAGCACTGGCTAACCCATCCTAACAGATACTGATAGATCTATTCACGTTCATCAAATTAGTTCATCAGCAACGGTTTTAAAGTCTTCTCTTTCATCACATGTCTGTGATTTCATCCAACATTCTATGATTATGAGAAACGGTGCAATCACTGATATACACCTTAAAAACTATGAGTGTTTGAGTCTAATTGAAATTATATTGTACCTTTGATTGGATTTACACCTTTGACAGATTGCACAAAGACAAATTAAATGTTATCAGTTTATTAAGTGTAAAAACACCAAAGATAAAGGTTAAGTTTCAGTACCAAATCATTTGTTCAAGTTCAAGGTTAGAGCTGAAAAATGTTATCTACCAGTATTACAGTTAAACAGTAATGGCGTGTATTCATTGCCCGTCCGATATTGCCGCAATTGGTAGGCGGCAAAATTCCTATGTTTTACCATTGCAGTTCAGCACACCATCACATAATTTCAGTTCTTACCCTACTCTCGAAAGCATGTAAAATTACTGTTGAAATTTTCGCAAATTCCAGTGTTAAGAAAAAGATTTCCATTAAATTAAGGTTAACATTTCTTCCAAGGTTATTGTACAACATAAAGAAAAGAAATAAGAGTGCAAAATGAAAATCCCATAATGTAGTTCTGATTAAAATATAAACTGTATCCACTGAATAACTGGTCCATCTTGTTATTTTGCTCTGAACCAGTTCTTTTGTATTCATCTGGGAAATTACATTAATCGCAGACAGATAACGGAAGAGCGTTTTGCATCTGCAGCATGTCGAATCTTCAGGGAATAATCTTTTTTTTTAATTAAGGTCAAATGGCAGCAGATCTTCCTGTAATATTGCAACAGTTTGCAGAATATCCATTTGTACAAAACTTGCAGGAATGACCCGTTTAATTTTTTGTTTCAAATGGAATTTTTAACTGCAGATTCCTTTATAATGTTGCATATTAATAGAATTTTATGTTCAATCATGAAATTTCAAGAGCGCACAGAAATGGTATTATTTTGGAAACGAAGAGGACAATGGAGAGAACGAAAGTATTTCACGCTGTGCTTTTGATGCACTATTGTTAAACTTCTGATACGAATTCTGGGTATTGATAAAAAAGCAAAAGCACGGTGTGGAGTTCTTTTGTTTCCCTTTTTTCGTGTGTTTCCAAATTGACAGAAATTTCATGATTTAGTGCAGTACTTATGTTCAGCAATAGCACATGAAAAATAATTTTGTTATTCTAGATCTGAATTTTTTAATTGTTTGCAAATAAATAGAAGTACATCCACATCGTGCATTAAGTTTTGACCCTTAATGTCAGAGTCGACCAATACGTTGGCCTATTTAGTATGTTTTTGTTGCATTAACGTTAACGTATGCGAGTCCAAACAATGTACACCTGCTTTCATTTTGATGTCCAGAATTGTCTATGAATGTAATGGTGAAAACCCAGAAGTATATGTAGCTACTTAACAGCATCTGCTTATTTTTTATTTAGGAGAGAACAATTAATGTTAAAGTTCATCCAGGGCACAATACCATAGAGTACAATCATCCAAGAAAAGATCCATTTGCCTTTCTGTTCTGTTAACGTTACTTTATTCGCACTAGATTCCAAAGATGGCAAGGATCGTGAATAGTATGTGTAAGCCAGGGTTCTGGTGTACCAGAGTCAAAAAGCCAGATATATTTAAATTAGACAGGCTCAGGATAAGTGACTCAGAGGATCAAATTATCATCAGTTTAGAACAATAGCGCAGCAAAAGCACAGAGTGGAATTTGTTTTTTCATTGGTTCAGTACGTTTCAAAATTGTTAGGAATTTTACGAGCTGGCGACGGTTGCCACCAAAAAAAAACTATAGCTACAACATTACATCTTTTTGTTCACATGTGACACACCCAAACATGTACATCGTTCCTCATACGCAGGTGGTAATACTTTGCGAAGGAGAAGACGAAGAGGAAAGGAAAAACAGTCTTGCGAACAAAGCTTCCTGGAAAATCTGGTTAGGATGAATGACCAACATAAAGTCTGCAATGATGTTGCCTTATAATTAAATTGATGCCATCAATAGCAATACAAATCAAATTACTGTGCTGACTTTATGCAGTCTTGTGTGCGATTTGAAAAGAAAAGTGTCCGTGGGGAAACGTAATGAAGCAAGGTTACCTTTCTTAAGGATGTACAGGGTCAGTGCCTTGGCATTTAGCAATTTGTTGACTAGTTCTGTTACGAACATGAACCAATACAGAGCATTCACATCTTGTGATTGGATGTCTGTTGAGTGTTTCCTGCGCTATTACTTTTTGTGCCGTTCCATGTGTCATTACTGAATAGTTTCACAATTACAGCTTATGCTTCACTGAACCAAGAATAGTAGTATGAGTCCATCGTGGAATCCGAGAAAAAACACAAACGATTGATTCTTCAACAGCTCCTGAAATTTATTTTGAAAACATCAAGAACAAAAGAATTCCATGCTGTGCTTTTGATATGCTCTGATGAAGGTAACTCTTGACGCCTATAAATGAATGCCTATTCACTTACTATTACATGTTATCACCTATTTGACTCGGACTAGAATGATGACAAGATTTCCAACGCATTGTGTGTGTGTGGTGTGGTGTGGTGTGTGTGTGTGTGTGTGTGTGTGTGTATCTGTGATATTAGGTAAACACGATGACATTGGATAATTAGGCAAAATGCCGGGCCGCACTCATAAAAAAGGGACAAATTTGGTGGGAGATAAAAGTCACAAACTGGATGACATGCATTGATGTCACGATGCTTGTGTACCCAATTGATGTCACACATGCTAGAAATCATATAAAACAGCAGTGCAAATAGATCTAACTGCCACAAAGGAATTTAAACTCAAAGAAGTAACATCAAATCTCTGACTAATCTCAGGTAGGAAAGCTTTTATTTTAATAAAAACATTGGGAACCAGTCTAATTAATTAATTTGCATGTACCTTTATTGAAATTCGCATGGAAACTAAACTACATCAGTTGCAATTATTCTATGTAATGTTTAAAGAGATGGTCTTGCATGTCTAATGAGTTAGTCTACAATATTCTTTTGTTTGCTTAAACTCCAGTTATTTTATAAATTGATATTTGATTTGCCTAAAGTATTTTTGTTAAAGATCGATTTTATTCTGTTTTGCATGAATTAGGTCTTTCTACTTAGTTACTTCGCATGAACCAATTGACTGGATTGAAAAGCATTTGAATAAAGCAGTAGAATCAGAAATAAATAACTAATAGTTGGCTATTATTCCATCTGGCGCCCCTTCATGAACTGAGCCAGATTGGCTCTCCACGACGAATGGCGAGAAAGAAGACGGGCAATTCTTCCGTTCCTTACTCATCCAGCTTAAAGACATTATGAAATTTAAGGGATCAAGAAAAAGTAGTACAAGTTATATTGAGTTGACTGACAGAGCCATATGTAGTTGACCAACATTTTATTATTTGAATAGGGCGTAGCTCTGAACAATGTATCCAATACAATAGATAATTCAAAAACTATCCTAAACATAGACTATAAAACGGCTTTCTCGATCATTAGTAGATCTAATTTATTAGTCTATTTATTACGAGAAGCCTTAAATTAGGTTCGTAATTTCTAGAGAAGCCTCCATGTGTGATGTAGCCATTTCCTCTTCAGACGTAATTATTGAGACTTTTACTGCCTGAGGTTCTCAGCCAAAAATTACAAAATAGAAACTAGAACTTCAAACATTTGCAACAAATAATTAAGATATATAAACAAAGCTTTAATTTTTGTGAGAAAAATAAAGACAACTTCTTTTAAATGCCAAAATTGTAGCCTGCTTTTCGACGTTGATGGTTCCAGTTCTTTACATATTCCTCTTCAATATGCAGAGAAATCAGCGGGACTTTGGTCTGTGCAAAGCCGGAGACACACGAAACTACCTAATCGCAAACAGTCTCTATTGCATGGGATCGTGTTTTACTTATTTGAGTAATATAATGTTGGGATAGAAGGACCACGCTGGTAACAAAAAACCATTTTGTTGCCATAAATAGCAATATTTTAGGGATGAATATTTGATTGAAATTGTATGTGATCGATCATGTATTTCAAGGGATTAAATCGTATCGTGTATCTCCGGCCTTAAAGGTAGATCTATTGCAGTTTCTAACAGTACAAACATTTATATACTACAACAGCTAATAATACATTGGAGCTTTTATAACCAACAGAACTTGTATTAAAGGTATTATCCATAGACAAATCAGTCAACATTTCATAACAGTCTCCCAATGAAAGCCAACAATTCAAAAGATTCTGAAAGTAACCGGCGCTAAACGTTCCAGAAATTCGCCAGCAGTTTGGGTTTTGAAATTAAGTCTAATCTTCTGTTACATTAAACCAATCAATGTTCAACAGATTCTCACTCCGGTGATTCTCTCAGCTTTTATCAATAGCTACTGCTGCTATCCTTAAAGGTCTTCTTAAAGACCACTTAGTCTGACTTTTTCTCACATAATTCTTCGGATGGCAGTTACTTTAATAGCAATTTGTATAAACGTTTATACAGTGTACTCTCCTATTGGTGGAAAAGACAGGTGTAACATCAGACGTGACATTTGGGATCACAGCACGCAAGCAGGAAATAGTGCAGATGGCAGGTGTGAGGAACACCCTGGCTATAAAACCCATGGGTATGGTCATACAAAGTCCAAAATATTGGCCACAAATGGACCTTGATCAACAAAAAAAATGGAAAAAAGTAAGTATAACTGATATGAACAACATATGTGAGTGACATTTTTAAAACATAAGGACTTCAGATAATGAAATTTCAACAACCAATTAGAACAAACGATTTTGATATTGATGGGATTTATAGCGAATTATCTTGCTGTAAAACTTTTTATGCATTCTATGTATGTAAAGGATTTTTATGCATCATAAGTTTAACTTCTTTCTATTGTCCTAATAACATGTTTATTTTCATATTTCTCTACATTAAGGAAAAAAATCCAAACACTTCCGATTTGAATCACATTTTAAATTAAATTTCTGTAAAATGGTTACCTGGAATTAAAAAAAAAGCCGGGATAGTTCCGTGGTGTGGGAACTCTTGAGGAGAACGTAAGCACAGCGTCAATTTCTAAGTCCAGATTTGCCTGATTTTCCAAGAAGTATTTGTTTTCTTGTGTATCATTATTGACCTTTGGTCATGTTGTCACACCATTACGAACCAAAAGTGCATTTGACACATGATCCTTTACAAATGACATCAGTTGCTTCTTTACCTCTTCTTGACCCTGTAGTTGTCATTGACAGAAGAAGCCTCAAAGGTAACATCATGACATCTAAATTCCCGTTTACGGAAATCATTAGATTTACTAGGTGGAACCCGTGCTTCGCATGGTTATGGCATGCCAGCATCTGCTCTGGGGGAATATACTTACAATTTAAATCCACAAATATCACCCATAAAATTAATGCATTCAAACTTTGAAGAGTAATATTTGATGAGTAGACATCATGGAGAGTTAATCTGCATGTATATTATGCATGTTTTCTGATACAAAGTGCATTATGGGACATATCTTAGAAAATGAGCTCCGAAAGTCCAAAATAGGGTAAAATGTATTGTAATTGAACAGGGCTTTGCTGCATTGCTCCTTGGATCCTAATCTATTCCCCTACCACATTTCAGAACTCTATGACTACATTTTCCAGCAAAAATCAAGAAAACATATCATATTTTGGAAACCACTAATCATAGAGACTTGAAACCACCACCATTTATCCCAGTCAAAATCAACAATTTCTGTTTTAGCCAGTTACAATTTTATATAGTTAGGGTCAAAGCAGTAGATAGTTGGATATGAAGTGATGCATTTGGGTCAAAACTGCCCAGAGTTGGATTTGAAGTGATGTGTTTGGGTCAAAATGGCCCATAGTTGGATTTGAAGTGATGCATTTTGGTCAAGATGGCAGATAGTTGGATTTGAAGTGACATGTTTGGGTCAAAATGGCCCATAGTTGGATTTGAGGTGATGCATTTTGGTCAAAAAGGAAGATAGTTGGATTTGAAGTGACATGTTTGGGTCAAAATGGCCCATAGTTGGATTTCAGGTGATGCTTTAGGGTCCAAACTGCACATAGTTGGATTTGGAGTGACGTGTTTGGGTCAAAACAGCACATAGTTGGATCTGAAGTGATGCATTTGGGTCAAAACAGCCCATAGTTGGATCTGAAGTGATGTGTTTGGGTCAAAACTGCACAAAGTTGGATTTGGAGTGACATGTTTGGGTCAAAATGGTCCACAGTTGGATTTGAGGTGATGCATTTTGGGTAAAAAGCAACATACTTGGATTTAAAGTGACACGTTTTGGCTAAAAAGCAACATACATAAAGTTAAAGTGATGGATTTTGGCTAAAAAGCAACATACTCAAATTTAAAGTGATGCTTTTTGGCTAAAAACCAACATAGATGAATTAATGTGACATGTTTTGGCTAAAAGCTGAATCTCCTGGACACCTTGAAAATGCCAAGATAAGGAGGTGGAAAAGGAGGGGTGGATCTACACTTTGCACTGGATGACCTCTCAATTTGGAGGGGGTTCTGTCTGCTTAAAGCTGCCTGAAGCTGAATTTCCATACATTTTCTGTGACTACCAACTTAACTTTGTAAAATATGAACATAGACTTTTGAAACTTCATATAGGGGTAGATTAGGATGTAAGGAGCAGGGCTACATAGGTGCTATTCTCCTACAATGTATTTTTACCCCATTTTGGACCACTTTTCCCCAAAACCTTGATATCTCAGAAACTGCTTATCATAGAGACTTGAAATGCCAAAAAGATTCAGCACACCCCAGAACCTATATGTGGGGATTTTCAAGCCTTTTCGGGCACTTTTTCACAGCCAAAATCAACATTTTCTGTTTTTCTATCCCGTAATACTCAGAATTTCACATTTTCTTAATTTTGACAGGGGAAAAAGCATAGAAATGGCTGGAAAATCCTTGCACATAGGTTTTGGGGTGTGCCAAATCTTTTGGCGGTGGTTTCGAGTCCATGATAAGTTGTTTCTGAAATATCAAGGTTTTAGGGGAAAAGTGATCCAAAATGGGGTAAAAATGCATCATAGGAGAACAGCACCTATGTAGCAGTGGCCCTTAGGTCCTAATCTACTCCAATACCAAGTTTCAAAAGTTTATGTTCAGATTTAACAAAGTTAAGTTGGTAGTGACAGAAAATGTAAGGATTTTCAGCTTCAGGTTGATAGACACCCCCCCCTACTAGGTGCAGACAGGTCTATCTGCAGATGGACCCCCCACCCAGGATAGCATATGTGGCAGGTGAGGCAGCCCAACCTTAGACAAAGCTGGCATAGCCCAATGCATGCCTATGGACCCTGCCCTTCCTATGTCCTTGCTTATAATTGAAATACCTGCAAGAGATTCTCCATATCCCAGTTCTACACCTCTGCCAGAACATGTTCAAACTTGTTCAACAGACAGCCCCTCCCCCCCCCAGGATGGACCTCAAATGTGAGTGCACAAAGGTCATCCTCCAGACAGACCCACCACCTGGCTCTGGCAAGGCATCATGGGATGGCAGCTCATTAACATAATTTATGTCTGGCAGTGAGGAGGCCACTTCATTGGCTGACAGGTCATCCTGCAGACTGATCCCCCCCCCGTCATGAACGTGACAGATTTCGACTCTTAAAATTGTTAGTACTATGATGATAAAAATTACTTAGTTGGATATTGAAATTAACGTGCATACATGAAGTAATATTACTGGGAATGTTGAAAACTTAAAATAGCATCTTCAATTATATTTTAGAAAAAAATGGTCTTTTGCGCACTACAATTTACTATATTGAAAATTATTTGTGAGCATGAAGTAAAGTTTATCTATGACAATAAAATAAACCAAAATAGAATCTTGAGTTATATTTGTAGATACAAAGAGGGTACCAAAAGCGCTGAAGGGTGTCTTACTCCCTCTCTGGTGGAGAATTTGTACAGTGCTTAAGTTTGCTTGAAAACCACAACATAAATTTCTGTTGTTTCCGAACTGAATCGAATTTTCGTTTCATGCACTTTCTTTGCCATGAAGTTGTCAGTGTTCAGAACCATTTTAGATTCCCATCTTGTTTTCATAATTCTAACCAACACAACACTCAAACTTTAACGCATCCGATTCCAAGAAATTGATCCGGTTTATGAAAACGCGCTGCCCGTCTGGAGAAAAGTCCTGTGTCGGTTTTATTCTATTCATGGATACAACTCTTTGGGTATTTCCGTATAGTTTGTTGTCAGTAGACAGTATCTCCCTCTATCGTCCATGTGGGCGACCTGACACATGACTGGAATGTGGTTCACCGTTGCAGGGCATCCTGGATACGAACATGGATGAGCTAGAAAAAAATTAAATGTGAAATGAAAATTTTATTATTTGGCTTAAAGAATACGTTTGCAATGTCAGTGGGGAACAAAGTGTGCGATTTTAGCTTTAACTTGTGTGATGATGCGCTGGACTGCAATGCTTACCATTTGAGTAGCTAAAGCAACCATTTGACAGAGTCAATATGCAACTTAAAATGGCGGTCAATTTAAGCGCTTTAAATTGACTGCGATTGTGTGCAATATCAAGACTAGAAGGTGCTGCCACCGTTACTTTTAACAAACATGGTTTGAGGAGGGAATCACTCCATGCAAGTAAGAAAGAGGGCAGACGAGAGATCCACCCTGGCTTTAAAACCCATGGGGAAGTTCACACGAAGCCCAAAACAGGGGAAATCAGTGGCCTGATAAAATTGACCCTGGTTCAGCAAAACTTAAATGACAAAAAAAAAGATTAAAAAAAAAACCCCTCATGGTTTATTATGCGTCACAGGCCTTCACCCTTTCAATACTGGATATGGTGATGTGTCCTCCACACCAGGTAAACTAAGCTCTGGTAAACTCAATAATTTTAGATGTTTCGACTGATTTCCATTTCTGAGGTGTCGTATTTTGAGACGTTACGTACCGTGCTGACACAGTCGTCCTCCGCTCGGCTCTCGGCACGTGCAGTGGAAGCCCCAGCCGTGAGGATCCTCCAGGTGACTGCACAGCCCTCCGTGCCTACACGGGTTAGGGTCACACACACTCGCTGGAGAGGCAAGGGAAAATTAAATTGTTGTAATATTAAATTAATTCAATTCGATTTCCAACTTCGGTAACGTCACAAAGAAACGTTTGGAACACGCGCGCACGCTCCCTTGTGCAGCAGCTAAATTATTGTAATGAATATTCATGATAGCGCCTACAGTAATGCAGCTGTCTATCTCTGTATCTCTCTCAGTGAGTACCAGGCAGCTGAGATGAACACACCTATATCTCTGGTAGTCTTGTAAATAAATTAGTTGTGTGCAACCGGATTCTTTGTTTCATTTCCAATTGGAATAAGTTCGCGTTTGGAAACTTCCATACACTGGAAACTTCGTCAAATACCGTATTTATTCGAATTGAAGCCCCTCTCTAACAGAAACCCCCCTTTTCGGAAGGAAATTAATTAAATATTTTTACACAACTTGGATATTTACTGACAGTTAAATTTAATCACATGATATTTATATGTTCTATGAAAACATTTGTGTGACAGGGGTATCTTTGATGTGCTAAACTCATTGGCATGATAAAAAATTTCTTTTGATTTTTGATAAAAGGCACCCCCTCCAAATTTGGTCTAAGCACCGGGTGCTTCTATTGGAATAAATACGGCGTGTGTAGAGTTTGTTTGGTAACTGCCAACTGTAAGTCGGTTACGTGTTGCTATTTTATCTGAATATTTTGCGCTAGACACTTGGAGGTAGCGCAGCACATTTCAGACAACACAGCCCTTATCTGCTGCAGTCGGCAAAATAGCATTGCGCAAACTCTTTAATTACTTTGTTTCTTTAATGAAGTGATTTAAATTATTGATAATTGTTAATTACCTCGATTTCCCGAAGGCTTATCACCAGTTTGAATAGATTCCATGTCTGAAACAGCAAAATTCATTTAGAACTAATCCATCCCAAATTGGTGTGATGGAAACACAGACTGAGCAAGAAATGGAATTTAAAATAACGCCGAATACAACTCGGCGCAAAACCAAATTCAGTTTTAAACATGAAGCAATAAATTCATCCTTTTTTGACCAAAAATTAGGACATACACTTAAAATAGCCAAAACGTGTGAAGACAAATTATATTTTTATCCTACTTCAGTCAGTGTTGAGGAAACAATTAACATTTAGCATGTTTTTTTTTACCTAATTTGCTTTTTTCGTAAAGCATAATTGAACGCTGGTCCAAGTTGAGTAATTGGTACTTAAGGTCCAAGTTTTCCTCTAACTGTTGCCTGGAAGGAGAAAATAATAGACGGGCGTTAAAGGAAACAGGATATTTCCGAAACCACAATCTCGTAATAATGGGTTTGTTTTGGTGAGTGTAACAAGGGAATCAAATGATCATTTTCTCTTTCGGTTTCTTAGTGTGATTTATTTTGGAAATAGTATTATAGGAACATTTATTCTTTTCGTCTGACATACAAAGGCAGTCTTTCAACTTGAATATTGACATTTCCCCAATATTTTAATATTCAACTGTTTGAAGTCGGGGAAACCGGGCTGTTGTGTGATTTTCCGTATTCTTTTTGTAAATTGTTCTTTGTCCAACTCTGTAGCAATAAGCTATTCAGTTACAAAATGATTTTTGACAATATATGCATTGTTGTTGCAGCCCCAATATCAGCATTTTACCTTTAACAAATTAAGTACATAAATAATACAAATTGTGGGACATTAAATGCTGGTATCTCAGTGACCTTGAACTTAACCTGTCCTTGACCAAAATTACAATGCTGATCCTAATTATGGCCCAACTGTATAATATTATTACTATGAGCTTAACGACTTAATCTTCTGTTGGAAATCGTTTCAAATTTATTCATGAATGAATCGGAATTTGCAATTTTAAATTAATAATAAATTGAATTACTGGATTGGTGCATTTCAAGTTTTATACTAATAATTTTATGCTTGTTTAAACTTAAAATCTAAAGCATAATTTATCTTACCATATTTGTTGTAATAGACTAAGTTTTAAACAATAAACATGAATTCCGATTTAGCGTATAATTACTTAGCTGTAGGTAATTAATTAATACACGATATTTAAGATCTTCATGACAATAAATTTCCTGACAATGAATTTCTTTGTACCAAATTGAGGAAAAATAAAAACTTGTGTAGTTCACTTACCTTATACTTTGCTTTGTGGTAACTTCTCCATCTGGAAAGAAGATGGGTCTTTCTTGTAAGTAATAACCGAGTACGTGTGCGCACTTAACACAGGCAATAATGAAATATCCATAAAAGAGAAATATATCCATATTTATTTTTAGTACTTTATCACTTTCTTCATGCTTACTTTTTATACCCTTAATTGTGAATGGTATTTACATTATCACCACTAATACATGACTTAAGACCAATCAAAACTGAGTCTTTAGAAGAAAGTAGTGTTTCATTATTAAAGGAGCTTTCAGCACGCTTGCACATTGTGTAAATTTGTCACATAAATTGGGTGAAGTTATGCTCACATCTTCGCACAGAAAAATGACAACCACCTTCTAAAAAGTACTTGACCACAAAGTTGAATCAATATTTGTGAACGTTATATGTTTTCATGTTTCTCCAGTAGAATATCACTTTGTTTTAGGTGAAGGGTACAAAAAAGTTTTGTTTACCTCACCTCGCTTCCAGGGCCATGAGGGCAATAAACAATGCGCTATTACCCTGAAAAGGTAAACTGTATTCCACGCCCGGATAATATAAAATTACAACCTGTGTCGTCAATACACCATTATTAAAATGTTAAAAACAACCTTTTTCTAGAGTCTTATTTGTATGCGTGCAGGGTGGTCAAAAATTAGACTGTCAGTTCAACTGTACGAAAACTCCTCAGTTTTAAAATAGCAATGAAATCTTTGAAAACCCGCAATAGTAAACGTTGCTTAATGGATTCCTCCAAAGTTGCTGACAAATTAACGGTGGCAATACTTTTTATTAAAAATTCAAGAATTTTGTAGTGGTAAAAAATTATCATTTGTTGTGAACAGGTTTTCTCATGTAAATTCAACGATGCATGGCATTTTAGTGTTGCGTCATTTGAAAATGAAATATAAATTTGAAATAAAACTTGTATAAAAAGCAAAAGAGGACAAAACAACAACAAAAAGTCGCACAGTAATCACCTTTACTTAGGTAAATCATGGCAAAAAATTTAAGCATATTTAGCAATTCATACCGTTAATGAATGTCCTATAAATTTGTGAGAACAAACGAATTGCTCTTTCACAACCTGGACTTAAGCGTAAATGATCCAAAAAATACCGTATAAAGTTATAATAAATCTAAAGTATTCAAAGCTCAGTTTGTTTCCTTGCCAACAGTAAACCGTTGATGAACAAGCCAACATATTTGAACCGACCTTGGATAATTAAGAGCCAATTTCGACCATCACATTTTTGCATCAATATTTTTGCGCAGTTTGTTTTCTCCCATAAGTACAAATTACTGTGTCATATTTTGTTTTGTGTGTAACAGAAAATAAAAAAAACTGGGTCTCATTAAGTTCTTTTTTTCTGAAATAAAAGACTATCTCTCGTTTTAAAACATGTGTGTACACCGTATCAAATAGTTCATTATGTTTCAGTAAAGTGACATTCTGGTAAATTCACCAACATTCATAAAAAAGAAAAAAACCCAAATTAAATTCTCTTCTTTTAACAAGCTATTTATTCAGTGAAAATGCGGGCACGGGTAAAAGTGGTCTCATTGTGTTCAGTGAATGTTAATGTTAACTAATTTGACAGAGAAATGTGCTGTGAATATATGATTTTTTTTATTTGTTAACACGCAATGTACATAGAAATTAGAGTGCGTTTTTACAACTTTTTAACGGTTGCCCCCGAACTTAGCCGTGACATACCATATTAAGTAAGTGCACATTTACCAGCATTTGTAACGGTTTAAAAGTCTCGTAACTGATAACACATTAACAGCACGTGTTGTTGCCAGGTTAAAATGCATGAGATTTATTATGTATGTACAAAATTATGACACGACGTTGGGCACTGCAAATACAGGGTTTCAAATACAGTTTCCTCTTGTTGGAAGATTCCACCATTCACAGTGAACTTTTCCATCACAGTCGAATTCTTGAAGGTGAAAAATGATGTCTATTTATGAATTAGTATTATGTAAACTTGTCATGAAAGAAATATGAAAATATGTTTATTATTCGGACACATAATCCAGCCTTAATTTTAAGCGCAGATTAATCAATCGCAGTTAGGTTACGAAAGTCCAGTTTTTTGTTTGGCTCTTCCTAACAGAAAAATCAGTTTGAAAGGATAGCATATGAAGAGAAAATTTGTCTCTAACGAAATGAATTTCCTAAAATCTGTTGTATTAAAAATATTTTGTCTGTTTCAAAAGAAAAATTCTGCCAGGCGAAAGAATTTCCTTGCAAGTTTGACACAGACTTTGCGTTTTTGTCTCGGCCCCACCTTGCGCTACTTTCTGGAGGTGTAGAGGCGGGAATCTGGTATTTTGTTGCTCTGAGACCAGTGCTGTCCCCTCCACCAGTCGAAGCTCTCGTCCGACGACATGTGCTTAAACACCGTGACCGGCAGCTCGTTGTTCCACGCAATCTGACGAAAGTGCGAAAAGAGATGTTCAGGCGTAATGTTACAAAACACCCAATATATTTCTCACTCTATGGGGATTTCGCACTAGAAAATGCCGCCCTCTATGCATGCTCCATAGGGCATCAATGGGGGTTTCTCGATTTGCGACAGATACTGCGACAGCGCTCCTTCAAAAACAAATTTACTGGGTGTTCTCCATTGAAAATAACAGTGCGTTTTCAAACCCTTAACGCATGATCAGTTACATGTATATTTATCGCCACTTCTTTGGCGTTACCTTCATTGGACGAAAATTACATCATTACTTACGTGCTTTATAAGGAAGATGCATTTAGGTTTATGAAAATGCGCTCTAATACAGTGTTTCTTCTTTAATTGGCTTAAAGAAAATATCTACACTTTCTGAAGTTATCATGCAGAGCAGAGGAAGAAAATAAGATAATGTTAGTTTAGAAACAATCGGATTTCAAGAGTGTGGATTTTTTTTTTTTTTTTTGTTCTCAAATAATAAAAAATTTGGAGCTGAAATGCCCTGCATCGTACATCGTACATTGTCGCAAACACTGTCTCATACTTCATGGGCATATTACCATATTTTTTTCAAGCTGATGTGCGACGATAGCAAACCAAACCACACTGTTAAAGAACTCCATCTGGGGGCTGAAAAGACGGCTAAGAGGCGCACAGTCTGGACCAAGCTTAAGGGTCCGTGCGGTTACTATGGTTGAATCTACAGGGGTTTCTTTTGTTGTTAGATAAAATATACAAATAAACATGTTTTTATACAAAAGGCAGTGTCATGAAAGGGCCATACTTACAGGCACAAAAGTCTGTCTCTCGTTTGTACCCAGCGCATAACATATCCGTCCCAGTCTGAACTGAGGATCATTCGTAACTTTACATCCGAAAATCGAAGTGTCGAAGGGCTCCCTCAACCAGTGTGTCCCGGCCTGATATACTGGTTTTGAAATATCGAACACGTGGAGTATGTTGCTTTCCGTTTTCAGGTCTCGGATTTTTGTTCCGACGGTAGAGTCATTCGTGTAGCGGATTCGGCCGGCGTCACCGTACCACATGAGCCCCTTGCCGTTCAGATGTTCCCTGCACGTCTTCATCTTGATGCCCTGGAAGGACGCATCTTCTCCGCATGGGTCCTCTGCAATAAAGTGATGGGTTAAGATATAAATAATTGGAGTATACGTTAAATACTAGATGCTAAGCCCGCTGTTGCTGGTAGAAGAGCGACTACACATGGGATGCAGATAAACCGCAGTTCGTAGTATATTGCAAAACTGGACTGAGATTGAACTTTGCATTATGGATCAAAAGGTCATGGTTCAAACACGACCATGTTCAGAGTCCAAAATTCAATTTTACAAGGGACCCAAAGCCATCCCATAATAGTTGTATTTAAACATCAAATTATGTCGATCCTAATTGCAGCAATAAGTTCCAAAGATACTGTTGGAAGTCATCAGTTGGAATTCACTCCTGAAGTTATTTTTAAAAGTTTGAAGGAGATGGGGATGCAACCGTATGATATACAATTGATTCAGTCATTCTCGGGTTTGATTTGAAGATAACTTGACCTTCTGAAGTATCTCTTACCAAACTGGCAGCACAGACCTCCTCGACCGTCCTGACAATGACATTCCCACTGGATATTGTACGGGTTTTCCGACTCACTACACATCGAGTCTACTTCATCACCAGAGCTGAAAGGTCCCAGTACGGTGTATCTGTTCTTCATACATCTCTTTTCATCACATCCCTTCTCCAAACCTGTTGAAAGATAACAATGCATTTATATGTGTAATATGTGTGTTTGTATGTATGTTTGTGTGTATGCTCGCGTGTGTTTGCGCGTGTGCGCATGCATGCATGTGTGTGCGTGTGTGTGTGTATCTGAGAAGGCAATTTTCATTTCCATCTGTTCATTTAGGAAACATTTCGAAATTTAGAAATCTATGTTAAGCCTGTGTAATGTCTTCTTGGCTACTATATGTACCGCATTATGTATCTATCTTCGATCCATAGTTCAAAGTATAAATTAAAGACAATATTTTGCCAATAAAAATTGATGCAAAAACAATCTTACTTTCCATGTGACATTCTGTTTCATAAATTGCTCGTAAAAAATCAACATCGTATTTTGCAGGAGCTGCAAAAGTAAAAAAGTGGATGCCAATATTTTCACAAATACACTTGACAAAAAAAGTTAGATCCAATCTTACTGTTATTGTTGATTTCAGTGGCAACTGAAGCGTAACAGTCAAAATATAAATATTTTATTGGAACGTTATATGGAAATACTATTAAAATGATTCCCAACTACATTGAACCTTGTCAAGTTTGATTTTGAATGAATGAGTTGTACAGATACGATGCCAATCATTATTCAATAAAATACAAATTTGAGTGAAATGAATTGATGTAATAGTCCTCAATACGTTGCGAGTTTACATGAATGGTGTCCTCAAATAAACCGAGCTTTTAATTTGACATTTCGTTAATCTTTAATAATAGATAACTTAACTAATTTTCCTTTTAAAATTTAGTTCCCAGACCTTAAGGTTTGAAAGTGAGCTCTGTCTGAAGAGATAGCTTACACTTTGGCAGCAACTTTTGTCATTTACAAAATTAAGAACAAGGTAAAATAAAACAAAAATCAACATTGCTGGAGATTAACGTAATTTGTTTGTCATAGCAAGAAATTTGCATTTTATCCTGTCCGAGTCAGTAGGAGAAATTGTGAGCTTCTCCGTATGACCAGGTATTGACTAAATAAGTGACCCTGTGATCACCCATGCAGCGCTTTAAGCTGAAAACTGAATTTCTTGTACTGCCAACCCTCATTTATCGTCAAAAAAGATGGTTGCGATACGAATAATTTTTCCCCAAATTTTGTTAAACTGTTCAAATATATATTACTTACAGTCTATCATAAAGAATCAATTCAACTTACCTGGTTTGTCTCCTATAGCCGTGACTCCACCATCCCGTGTTGGGTTGTTCACATCATTTGGTTTATTTTCATCCGCATCATCAACATCTCGCTTTGATCGAGCCGCATTGAATGAGACGGCACGAGAAAAACACGCCATTAAGCAAATGTACTTCAGATACTTCATAATTTCTGCCCTGAGCTGAAACACAAAGTTGTTTTTAATTAAAATGCAATTTTCAAAACAGAGGATGAAATTCCTATCAGTTCTGATACAATAGCATATCAAAAGCACAGCGTGGTATTCTTTTGTTCTGTAATTTTCCAAATTGATAGGACTTTCAGGAGTTTGTATTGCTTCCCTGGACAGAATAGTACATTCTACGCCTCTTGTAAACGGTTTAGAAGAAATACACTGACAGGTTAGAAAGTCAGTCAATCACTCACCTGAGACGTCAATTGGAAAAATACAGTATACACAGAAATAGTGTAATTTTGGAAACGAAGAGAACAAAAGAGAGAACGAAAGAATTTCATGCTGTGCTTTTGATGCTCTATTGTTAAACTTCTGATACGAATTCCTTGTGCAAGGATTTGGTACTGTACGATTTTAAGATGATATCCTTTTAATTTTTAAAATATGAACTGATAAATATGCCAACAAAATGTTGCGGCAATAAAATTATCTGTAGGTTGGAACAATACAAAAGACGAAAAAATGTTCCTTAAAGCCGCAAAATCTAAAAATCTACTTTTAAGATTATTCAAACATTTTGAGATTGACGTTTAGAAATAAAAATTCACTAAATTTAATACAAACCGAAGAAAAATAGTTTTATTTATGATTAGTTCATTCCTACTAAATAATCTAAGCTCTTATGAAGGAAATAAATTATTAAAATAATTATTAAAATTGTTATATCTTCCCTGGCGTGTAAATTAGTTTGATAATTTGTTTTGATTCACAATATTAGACTCATAATTAGAATATCAATACAT
Organism: Haplosyllis anthogorgicola; assembly: GCA_038406195.1. Taxonomy (NCBI): domain Eukaryota; kingdom Metazoa; phylum Annelida; class Polychaeta; order Phyllodocida; family Syllidae; genus Haplosyllis; species Haplosyllis anthogorgicola. The sequence continues at coordinate 2,662 of JBCAUI010046004.1, read as the reverse complement.
TCTTACCAGACTTCAAGTGCTGTAACCTTCCAATTTGGCGACAATCTCCAATTGTGGAGACTTTTGTTGTGCGTTGACAAAGAAGAAAATTAATGACACATTTAATTTGAATGGATTTTGTTTCATAAAGGGACAAAGTAAAAGCCACTTGAGGTGAAGTGTCCTGGATTTTTGGCATAATTTTCCTCGTCTATTTTGATCAGCACAAAAAGATTAAGTCAAAAATAGACTTTTGACGGGATAGCTTATATTGGTGAAGATGTATGATATGAATGATTCCCATAATGACGCAAGCGTTTCGTTTCGGGTCATAGCGAATTTTGTTATTCAAGTTCAAAATAATTGTCCCTGTGGGCAAGATGTCTTTACTTAAAGTTAATAATGAAACATTAGCATCATTTGGAGAACCCAATATTAAACTGTCATCATTTTCGGTTTACGCGAAAAGGGGTAATATTTCATTTGATAGAGGTTTCTGGAGACATAGCATACACATAATTGATGTTAAATAATGCCGAAATATTTAAATAGATGTCATAGACGTATAAGGGGAATCCAGCATTTTCGCATAGACACAAAATGAAGATCTTTTAGCCATCTGAAGCATAGAAGAGAGTATAAAAAAAAAGACAAATATCAGAGAACATTGTATTCATGTATTTATACATTTATGATACAGTAGACATGCATGGCTTGGTTAACTTGTGACCCTTCATTAACCCTAACATTCCAACGATAGATCATTTAACAAAAGCTGCAAAATGACATTTAGCCCATTTACTTACACTCAAATAAAAAAACCCACTCAAATAAAGAGTTCAACAAAGGTGCAAGATTGTTCTTTGCAAACAACAATTAACAAGAAAAATTATCTAAACGTATCTATTTATAGTCTTGTTTATTTGTACTTTGTAAACCTATACATATTTGCAATTGTATGCAAGATATTAAGCCCAATAGATCAACATTAAATACATATTTTTAGTCATTATAACAAAAGCACAATTTATTCAAGAGGGAAAGATTAAAAGACAGTTAATACTATTTTAACAATTGTAATGGTTTTTTCCGCTGGTCTTCATCAAATTCTATAACACTTAACATTATAGTACTGGCCTTTAAGTAGACTTTAATCCCGTGAGCTACTGACACCTTCTGTCACTCCAAGCATTTTCACCTTGTTGAACTTTGGTTGGGAATCAGTGCATGACCAGGGCATAGCATTTAATAGCTGTTGTTATTATATGCATGCACCACTGCACAGCATGTTTCACAATGCCCCCGTGAAACTACCTTTCGAGGTGAAATATTCTATTTAAAGGACGTATCCTAATGAACTTAATCTTTCTGCCTTTCAGTTACAAGTATAATTGCAAGCTTACACTTTTTTATGCTACACGAAGTAAAGGGTAAGCTAATTTGGAGTTTGTAATTATTTTGTCATACATATTTAATGAGGTTGCAACAAGATGGGGAATCCTTGCAGTAAAGTCATGCATGGTGATAGAGTATATAGCTGGCAATCAAGCTACATCTGCAATCATCAAGATTTTTTTCACCGAACGGGAATTTTAAAGAACTGTTTCAAGTGAATCGTCCAGCATGCCCAGTTCCCTTAAGTGGATTTCGTTAATCCCGTCTTCTACAAATAAACACAAAAAACATTAATGTGTCATGGATGAATTGAAGCTTTATAAAATTTGACATCAGTGTTTTTTCTTGATTCATACCGACTCCAATTTGTCCAATCTGTCTAATAAGATAGGATCATAATGTACTAATTTTGGTAATGATACAAGATTCAGTACTTTAATTCACAAGGTATAATATTGGTAGTTTTACTGAAAGTTGCCCAATTCTCACAGTATCACAGTATCATTTACTGAAATTTCTTAGACATAAGTAGGGTACAAAGGGCAAAATACAAAGCGCGATTTTACATCTAAAATTATGTGATGGTGTGCTGAACTGCAATAGTAAAGCATAGGAGTTTTCTGCCGCCCCACAATTGTGGCAGCACCTGACAGGCTACAAACACAAGCTACACTTCGTACCCTGCTGATCCGACGCAAGAGTCGATGCATAAATAGTAGGGATGATGCCCAATGTAATTTTTCACAACCAGTATTTGGTTTACAAAACCAAACGAAATTTGATTTGATTGGTTTTTTGTGAATCTTTATTTTTAGCAGGAATTCATGGTGTAATTTTAGTACTAATAGTCAAAAGTTGTTATCAGCAGCTTTGTTGTATGGAAAACTAGGATCACATGTGTCCCTCAATTTTTTTTTCAATTAATTATAACAACATGGTTCTTTGCTCCATAAAAACTGTTATTTTGGCCCTTCAAACTCATATATTTTAATGATTGATCATGACCTAATTAAAACCAACTATTTGGTTTTTATCATTTTCATAACCGAATTTGAGAAATAAAACCGACAGAACCAAATGCGGTGTAATATAACCACGATTATTGCTATTGTGAGGGATTCACCTCAGTGATGTTGAGGGAATTCCCAACTTCTAGACCAATAGGATTGGTCTATGTGACAGTATATAAGGGGATGAAAGCCCAGTCTCTAGGTTGGCTATTGTTGGACTCTATGTTGTACAGATCTGCCTCTGCACTTGGCATCATATAATAAACCAATGAAAACCA
>JBCAUI010045893.1:0-20808 GCA_038406195.1 Haplosyllis anthogorgicola | reverse complement strand
ATATTAGTAGACAACACTAAAAATTTTGACACTTTTTATTGCTGTGACCTTGAACTTGACCCAATGACCTTGATACTTAAACTTGACCTAGATATTATGAAGATATACCACTATACCAAAAATGAAGTTTCTAGGTCAAGCAGTTTAAAAGTTATAGTCCGGACAGACACACAGACAGACACACAGACAGACACACGGACAGACACACACACACACACAGATACCACTGAAAACATTACCTTCCCGCATACGCGGGCGGTAAAAATCGATGTTTTCTTGTAGGCATTCGATAAAACAAACGATACATTAATGGTTCAGATGTTTGACGCATGGAAATTATGTGTCAAACCGCACTTGCAGAGATGGCAACAAATTTGTGAAATTTTTCGTATAAACACAGCAGAACTAAACCAAATGATGCTTAACGCCGAACTTAAAAATTGTCTTCTAAAATACTTGTGTAAAATGTGTGGAACGTAAAATAAAAATAATAAAAGAAACCGTTTTCTACAGTCATAATGGTTAGAGTTCTAATATTATAATTTGTATTGAAGCTTAGCCTAATTGATGATGCAACTTGGCATTTTACAAGGATTATCTTTAATGTAGACTCATGCATCAGAAACATGACCTCAGATCCCAAGCGGTTAACCTCTTTCCATATGAGATGTTGCGAAGTAATTTACAGCCCTCATTACATTCACTTCTCAATTGCAAATTTAAGGCTAAAAAATCCCCTTTGAATGTATTTGTTGTTTGAAACTATGCCAGTTTGACGGAACCTTCCACACAATCAAACATTCCAAGTTTTACAGCCAATTATTTTCATGAGTGAGTGTATGCGAATACACCATGTTCGTAAATTTAATATACAAAAAAATGGGCATTAAAATTTGTTTCACAAATCTGTCTTACTAGTCATTTATTCCTTATTAGGAAGATAAGTAACTCCGCAGTCTCTGTTTCCATCACATGGTTGACTGTTTCAAAGTCATCTGTTGCTTCAGGTTCCAAATATGGGCAAGGATGTGTGCTTCCATGCAAAGTAGTGTGCATTTATTCTGATTTACATCAAAAGCAAAATAAAAAGAAACAGTTTGCAATACGGCATTTTGTTAATGGGTGCAAAGAAATTGTGAAACTGTGTGGAACTAAATGGAAACGTTTGCTACCCAATTTTAAAGAAACGCATGTAGACTATCAGCCCGTTTTCATAACTTTAAATAACACAACATTCGAAATTTAACGCATCCAAGAAACTGATGCGTTAAGCAATGCATTATGTTAGTTATTAGACTACTTAAATCCATCCTTTTGATATAAAGTCATAAATCAACATAACACTTTAGGCGACCGAAATGCAGCAACATGAATAGCTACATGCACAGCCGTTAAAGTTTATGAAAACTCGCTGTTAGTAACGTATGTATATCAGACTACATGGATGCCTACAATGTGTAAATACCAATAGGTCGTATGTGTCATGCAGCTGTTCACTACCGTACAATTAGGTCATATTTCGTGCTTGAAGAATGAAAGCTGTACAGATGAAATGCAGACTAATATGATATTACAAGCCTCAATTCGCTCCTCTTAACCTTATTCCGGCATTGTAGACATTTGTAAATGTCAAGCCAGAAGAGTATGATACAATTACTCATGAAAATTTTATCTCCATCTGTTGGACAATGCGTGGCTTGCAAATGTCATGGGGTTGGTAGACGGTACTCGAAATTTGTATTCTTCCACAAGGTGCCAATCATGGGCAGATGGGTGTCAAAATATGCATATATAATGGTAATTTAAGAGAGGTCTTTGACATTACATGTATGAATATACATGGGTTAATGTGCTTCTAAAATACACCTTATCACTTATCGAGATATGGGACGGTCTATCTTTAACATTTTTAAGAGTCCCTCTCAATATTTCGATACAAATCAAGACACTTTTGGAATGATGTCACAATAATGCTGAGGTAGAAAAAGGCCTTATGTTAACAAATGTTTTTCTGTGAACTACAACCTGCTCACTTGTTGAAAAATCTTAGAATGAAATAATACTGCCTAATAATTTAAATCATATTTCCGAAGCTGGTAATGACTTTCGTGTAAGAACTGATATTTTGTGTCGCAAAAAGTCTCTTTATGTTTACCATAAACGGTAAGTGCAAAAAGGAGATGTTTACATGGGACTATGTCACAAGTACGTCAGTGATTCTCCAGAAGTACTTCCACCTCCAAGATACCTGCATTAACCTAATTTGTTTACTTTAACATTTTAACCAACGAAATAAAAATCAAGTAAAAGGCCACTGACAGCATAATGGCAATAAGGCAATGTTAGATCCTAGAGCTTGCAACTATTAATGCAGAAGCCCATGCAATTTGTCAGCAGGCTGTCAGCTGCAGGCAATCAGCAACACAGACTGCAGGCACTATATCAAACCTCGAGAGGATTTCCATATTGGTTCACAGGTGTCAACGTACTGTTCCACCACAATAATAAAAGAAAAAGCTAATTGTCGTCTTCTTGGAATCAACAAAGAATTTGACTTAGATTTATGTAAAGTGCAGAATAACAGTAATTCAAGAATTGATCCATAACTAAGACACTCTTTAAGATAAAAGTTATCATTATTGTATGTTGGCACGCAAGCATTCTGTGAAATGAAGACTGTTTCAACATTAAGGTACAAAATACTAGCTCTGTATTACTACTATCTGTTCCCTGGATATCCTCCATGACCAAAGCCCACATTCTTCATGGGTATCATCCAGGAAACATAGATCTACATAATCCTGTTCATGCCATGTGCCAAAATGTTATCCGTGGTCCGCCGTGTGACACTTGTCAGTCTTCTAACTATAATATATTGAAAAACATATACATATATGTGAAATGTATCATTTTCGTATGTGAAACATTCTACATAAAAAAGAAATGTACAAATGTCCAGTCCGTGGCACATCTACGAATATTTAACCTTCATGTAATATATTATCATTTATTTTTGTGGACAATTCCACTTCGAAAAATAAAGTCCAATCCAGTGTGTTGTTTCTTCCTCCAGCAATTGTTCATCGGATGCCATGTTTGGCACCAAGTGGCAATAATCAAAGATTGCTCGGGCCTCAGACATTATCAAATAAATCTGTTCAATCTAAAACTCTAGTCATGGGACTCTGTCCAGGGCTTATACTATGCAAGTGGAGTCAACATCTGGGACATCCATGAAGACACCCATCTTTAAGCGTTTCCCTCAATGGACAAACATGTATGGTTGCAGACTGAAAGTGGTAGATTACTACTGCAATATCAGTATTTACTTAATGTGTAGCTAGGTCTGTATTTTTGTGGTTAGTCTTCCTGAATTGATCAAATATTCATGATAATGGCAACATAATATTATTTAACGATACTTTTTGCAACATCTAGTATGCCTAATTGAAAGTAACAACGTTCCAACGTTCTTTACAAATACTTCTTGCCATTGTCATACACGCTCATCCCAGCTTCTAAAGGTAAAAAATACTTTTGAAATGCCCTTGCAAAGACCCACTTGCACTAACAGAAAAAGACACTTCAGCTGAGATACATCTCTCCCTACACATTATGAACAACACAAGATTATAGACGATTGTCAGCCTTTCCTAAAATGGCATTATTGTTTTTCGTGGAATCCTCTGCAGAAAGCAAACCAAGATATAAGTTTGTCACATCCGATCCCTGTCTGTATGTCCTGCTGTCTTCATTCATACTAACAGAAACAAAACTGGGTTCACCATTTCAATGTTAAAAATTGAACAGTTCTGCAGAAGGGTGTAGTACACTTATTCCCAATGATGGAGTTTCTAGTTTGACAAGAACACTTCAGATGAAGTTTTTTTTAGTTTCCATTAATTTATTTAAATAACTTTCTCGGTTATTTTGAATCCAATATTCCTACAAACTAATAAAGCTTTGCAATCAAAATTAACTTGCATGCAAAAAATTTCATTCCATAGAAATGTGTATGAGGATAAAAAACAATTTCATTAAAGTAATGCATGAGACTATACAATTAATTCTTCGTATATGGGAAATGTTTGTGGATAAAAAAACCGCTTACAATGTCAAATAAATCACAACTGTAATAAAAGTATTTTATGCCTTTCTTGTAAATGGTGCCATAAAGCGGAATTAGCCCGGATTGGTATGCACACAAATAAAGGATAGGAATCACTTTCTATGTACTGGGCAATATGTGTATTAAAATTACATAATAAGGAGGTTGCCGATAAAATTCAAAGAATCTGGAAGATAAATAAACTTTGAGCTAACACAATGCAACCTACATTGACATTTTACCTCTCTGACGAAAACTTCTTATCACAATAGTAACTTTTTATTTCCTACAGTATTACATTGGCTCTTAAGAAAACGAACATGATCTTTAAGCAATAATGATATCTAACTTTTTACCCGATATGGAATTACTATTTAAAGAGTGTTTATAATGGTATCCAATCTATGTTACGATATTCTGCAATATGATGTCATGATTATGTAAGTTTTTAAGATTTGAAAGAACCTGAAAATTATATTCATTTTGGTAATCCAATCCACAGCTTATTCAGAGCAATTTTCGCACGGGGTTATGTGACTGTTAATTCGCAATAAAATTGGATCGTTTATGTTGCAGTAGCGGCCAAAATAGTACCAGAACAAACGGTGCGATTTTAGTACTGGCGATATAAATTTTCAAGACCAATATCACATAAAAAGCAACGATCAAGGGAATTAAGATAACAGAAATTCAGCAGGACATCTGGCAGTCCAATCCCGTTCGTGGATGGATGTTCTCATCCAGCAGTCACAAGTCACCCATCTACACAAACATGTATGCCCAAAGCAAAGGCTGTGTCTAAAAATACAATACATGTGTCAATGACCCAGGTCGTTGACATAAGCCTCGGTGACAAATAAACAAAGCAGATGTTCAGAATGTGTGGAATTCAATGCAGTAACCGTTGTCACTGTCAAAATACTGGGTTTATTATTATCAAGTCCCAACAGCTTTGGCTACAATTACCAGGACGAATACCAGGGCATAGTGCTCATTAGGTATCGATGTCTTATAAAGTTATGCTAACATAAATCACGCATTACGTAGATTTCGTTACTTTCATACATAAAATTGGTGTTTCATCCAAATATTTTAAATGTGTTTATTTGGAGCACTCGAATTTTGATTCATCGGACACATTTTTGAGACATTCGTCAATTTGTCATTTGTCTGTTCGAAAAGATAGAACAAGCCTGAAATGGCCGGATAAAAAACTTCAATGATGTGTCTGTAGGTTTAATGAGCTATTATTAATGAGCTATTTGTATGCATACTATGGGTTGGATCTAGACTTAGGGCCTTACTTTGATGCGATAAATGTTCAATTGTACATGTGAGGCCCTAATTTAGACCTGTGGCTTCCGGAACTGTCTCAGTGGTCTGTCCCTTTTCTTAACAACTCGGTTTTCAGCAGTTGAGATCGTGTTTTTTCTTTTAACTTTTGCACCTAAAGTGCGGAACTTGCGAAATGTACATGTGACAGATCAAGTACATCTGTTCAGATTTACGTTCCATATGAATTTTGCAGCAGGTAACTTGAAAATAGCAGTCTATGTTGTATCACTGCATGGTATTTGATCATCAGTCATTTAGACAAGGCCAACTAGGCGTTATTACTGTTGACTTTTAGACTACATTATAGAAAGAAAACCTCACTTCATTTCCACTCCTTTGATCCCAGTAAAAGAATGTTCTTTAATAGGTCATCCGCGTTTAAACACAAGGACACTGGAGAATAATCTGTTAAGACTCTGCTCAGTTTCTCCATAGCAAAGAGGTTTCCGTGAAGAATGAAGCCCTACTGTTTCTGCTACTGCGGAGCTAAGGATAAATCCTATGAATTCATCATGGTTAAGAGTGTCATTGTAATTGAATGAATAGAAAAGCATTTCAAGATTAAAGAATTTAGACAGATCCCTCTGACCACAGTACAGCACAGCACAGTACACAGCACAGTAAAACATGATAGAGATTTAGGTACAAACAAAAACACCACACACAAGCACTCAAATCTAAAAAAGAAAAATGCGTATAAAAGGGTACCCCGTATGAAAGCATAATACGGCGTCGGCTATAAAATCTGGCTAAAGTTGTCAGCTACAACATTGAAGGCTTGCTTGTGTTCTGGGCAAGAGCCCATTGCCTATTGCCTGTTTGTAGTGTTCTCATGTCTGCCCCTTGCACCAAAACAAATGCAACAGGGTTAACGATATCACATTTTTATAATCGTTCATCTTTGGGATCATTAACCGTTTTCGTCTCACCGATGATTAATTATTAATCGCAAGAAGAGTGCATACAGAGGCCTTGATTCCAATGTAGCACTTCACTATTTAAAGCTTTGGAGAGTTCCTTCAATCAGACTGACAGGCAAAGTGTCTCTTGAGCAAGGGGCTTTCAAAGTGGAGTACTTCTTGATTTAGCCAGGCATCTTTCAAGTGCAATACTTTTCATTCTATGCCAATTTCTCTAATGGTACACCGCAACTAATGAAGAACAATTTGCAGTTATTTCACGAACATCTTTAGAAATGTATATCCCTGGATAGGGATTGCATTGTAAATGTCAAAGTAACATATCAATATTTAATTTTAACTGCCAAATGTCAAAGTCACACTCCCAAAATAGAATCATAAACAGTGTTTGTAATTTGGATAAATTACCTTGTTGCACGAAAATTGTGTTTTGGAGGAGAAAAAATATTTACTTTTACGCAATAATTTAGAATATTGAATTGTGTCTAGTGTTTAAGAATGTTCTCAAACTGTCGGACAAAGTTAATCATCACTTCGTTATACAAACGTAATATTGTTGACATATTCTCATCAACTTCATCCGATGGCTTGCTTCATCAGTGGAAACTGCGAGTGTAACACCAGCCCAAATACGTTGAGACATGTCTACATTTCGCAATACTATGTGGTCAATAACTGACATGAATATCGAGTGACTTGAAATTAATTTAGTTTTAGAACTGTGTTTACAACCCATATTATCGGCCGACCAAATCCATAAATCAAAATATCACTTTTAGGAGAGTGTGCACTCTGCAATTGACAGTTCATAATTCAGTCTGATTAATATGATGTTTGTGCGTGATTGAATTTCACGGAATTTTGGTGAAAAACAGTAAACAAGTGATTTTCAGACGTATTGTTTATCAACTAAAATATAAATTAATTTCTTCATCTTGACGGAAAATCATTGCTATCAATCAATTTCATAAAAATCTGATATTTTATCATATTATTTGCATATGTAGTATGAAAACCCACCTAAAACGTGTAAAATAAAATAAATTGTAATATATATTTTTCCATTGCTTACCGTATATAATCCAAAATTACAACCATCAAAATGAAGTTACATCCAGTTTTCCCTTAATTTATATCATCTATTTAAATATTATAATTTACCTTGACGAAAATAAGTTAATTATAAATTTAGTTTGGTTATATTTTACAAAGAATCAAAAATGTTACATGATCTCATAATGCCAAGCTAAATTAGTTCTTACATTTATATTTTGTTCTTTTGAATTTATGAAAACACGGTATGACGTCGTTGACACCCACCAAACTAAGACGAACCAAACAGAGAGAGAATTCCCATTTATATAAAGGCACACAGTACATGCTCAGTATTTATTGTGAAACTCTGTCGACAGAGACTTCTCATATTATCTACGCTTAACAATTTTACATAAGTACATACTTGGATAGTATTTTTATTGAAATCAAAATATTTTAAAACTGTCAATCACTTTTTTTTATCAGATTCCAATTTCTGAATAACACAAATCACATAGCTTCTAAATTTATTATTATTATAAAACGTACTTTACTGTCAAGACAAGTGATAATAAACTAGACCTTAAGTCAGATTTGTAAATATTTGACAGGATCAAGACATCAATTACACGTAGTTCTTCAAAGGGAATCGCCAAACGTGTTTTAGCACGTGTAAAATCGTACACATTGAGAGATTTATCTAAAGCATGCACGCTTAAGTATAATGAAAGAGCTGCATCTCCTTTCAACAGATTAAATTAATTTGACAAAATGACCAGTTCCTTAATTCGTTTTCATTATTTACAACTACTGAAATCTACACGTATATCTGTAGATACATAGGCAACTGATTTGCATGATTCTATTTCACAAAAAACAATCAACTGCATGAAAGTCAATATCACATGCAGAGCCAAATCCCACCCGTATGGGACGCCATATTTAAGATACTATCGGCCTACGAGTTGAATTACTATTATATTATTGCATGACAGAACTGCTCCTTAAATATTTCTGCCTCTCAAAGAATAAATCTCCACTATAAATGTCGATCAAAAGCCACTTTTTGTGGTCAAAGTCATATGCTAATTTGATTTCAAATGTGATATTACAATAACGCCCGCAATCAGACGCAGACCAACAAAAAAAGCCAGAAGTGTCACCATTAGGAAAATACCTCAATGAATTAGATACATAATAGAAAGCTGTAATAGCAAGACACGTAAGTAAATTATCTGATCATATATTTGAACAATGAACATTTTTAGAGCTTTTAAGAAAAGGTACTCAAACCACCAAAGCGGCCCTCTTTAGTCTGTTATCCTCTCAAGTTTCTTTACATATATACTCCCTTTGTGTAAGCATTTTTGTAATTTATATCTGAACAATATCAAGGCTGAAACGTGAAGAAATAGACTGCACAACACAACTTACGTATCCGAAGAGGTAAATCACGATCGTCGCTGGAGCTACGCCTCCGTCGCAGACCACCGCTCCCCGGGGCTTCAAACCCCATCCCCTTACGGTACTTCATCCGGCGACTCGTCCACGAAGCCGCTCGGCGTAAAGTCTCCATCTTACCAGAAAAGGAATTACGGTTACACTTCAAACACTCCGCCAGCTTGCCTTATTTTATGTATCCTGTCTCATATACGTTTAATTTTCAACGAAGTGTGGCATATCCTCTCATTAACGCTTTTTTGTCACTTTATAATCCTGTTAACGCTAAAAGGCTGTAGCATGTTTTTCTTCTAAACTAGTGTAATTCGTTGGACAAACCAGAAGCTGTAATTCTTTCATCGTAACTTGGTAGCAATATCCCAAAAGAAAGACGATTGTTTACAAAGTGACATACAAAATATACTGCTTGATAAATCCACATTTAAGAAGTAAGATTAGGTCTGCAATGTGCTCTGGTAATTGTTGCAGGCACGTAATGCAATAATTTATATCATTCTTTATGTTTTCTGCATCAGTCAATTGCACAGCCTGTTGGTAAACACACTCTGGTTACTTTCAATTTCAAAGGAGATACATGTTTCTACAACACGTCTAACTTGGTAAATTACCGAAAATTGCATGAACAAAAAAGTTTGCAAGTCTAGAATATCTTAATATGGTCCGAATCCTATTTAATATAGTTTTCCACACAGAATGTGTTCCCACTTGTAGATGCCAAATATCACTGCAGAGCTGTCACTTAAGTTCGGTGTACACAGAAGGGAATCCTACTGCAGCCAACACCACTTGTTCCACATCTTGCAGCTGAAAGATTTTCCAGGCTAATTGTAATTTGCTGAGGTTCCAGAAATCCACACGAAGTTGTTAATTATCATCGACGGTGTTTTACATTACTTCGCATATGAAATTAAGCCACCAATGGACGAGGAAAGATTGCTTTCTTTACAACGTAAAAACTTTTGATCTTACGTGGCTAATCAAGCACACTTAAAAGCCGAGCCTTCTTATCTAATAATCTTCCCAAAAACAATTTTACACATAATCCACTTAATTCAACTTCACTATCCTGTGAAGTCAAATACAACAGTCTAAGCTGCTCATTTCTTTTCTGTAAGGCGAGACATTATCAGATAAAGTTGTGTACCATCCTACACTGATCCTTTTAATATCATGAAAACAGCAACCAACCGTGTCAAACTTGTAAATTCTTTAGTTCATATGGGATTATAAAACGGTTCAGGATATTTGCACTTGTCGTGTTATTTTATATGTATGTAGGATCGAGATATAAAAACGTAAACGTGCCCATATTTGTTGTGTTTATCTTTGTGTTATGCATTTATGTGATAGCAGGTTATTCATCGATAAGATCAGAATTGTGGTAATTTATTTCTGCCATGATCTTTTAATATCTATTCTTAGTCCGTGCAAAACCATTGACTATGATAACATTTGAAATTTATACATTTTAAACTGATATCGAACTTATTTCGGTTGAATATATTATTTTCTCTGAACAAGAATTACTGCAATAAAAATGTGATTGTCATGTGTATAATTGGTATTGTCATTACTAAAACATCAATACTACAATCACAAAAATTTGTATGTTCTACGTACAATGAAGAAGATCGTGTTGGTTGCGATTACACGAAAAAAAGGAGTAATTGCTCCACAAGAAGATATATCTTCACATTAAGATTATGTAAAGAGACATCACCCGCTGGTATAAAAAGTATGGAAGATGCAACAAAGTTAAGAGTGGCTATTGCACTTTAAAATTAATAAAATTTAACCATTCGAGTTGCAGTAATAACGTAAACTAAAGAAGATTACATAGCCAAGAAATGCAGTATGTGGCTTATTAGAAAATATAAGATATATGATAGGATATGAACTCATTAAATTTGGTACTCATTTCATATGACGAGAAAAAGCCTGAACAGTAAGCATTTTACTGAATCACATACTTATTTCCAATTATCCAGCCCTGATCAGGTTCTACCATCATACAGTTATACTAGTGCACCTATCAATAAGTAATATGACAAATTGAAAAGCCCTGGGATTAAACGCCGCAATGTCTGTACCTAATACATATATTGCTATATTGCCGGGGAATTCAACTGCAGGGTCTGCAAAAACAGCAAAGCCCATTTATGCAACATGTCCTACACTTGGCCACTGATCCTCCTCCAATATTTCAAAGTAACTGGTTGCAAGCAAAGTTCTAGGGCTGTGTCGGGCATCTGTAATGAAGCTCAATTTGTCATTTTGCTACTTGTTGTTTCTTTCCCTGAACAGCTTCACACCATATTATCCTGTAGTTAACTGTTAAAAATATGAACTCAAAACTGATGTCAAGGTCATAGAGTTTACGTATAAAAAAATTGGTCAAATTGAATTTTTAAATCTTTAAATCTTTTAATCTTTAAATTCAAAGCTGTAACCCACAGGATTGCCAATTAGAAACCCTTTCAAGTTGCAACAGGCTGTCAGCTCCAGCCAATTAATATCAGTATTTCAAGCTTCAAATCCACGGAGGATTACCACAGCACAGTGGAGCACGGACGTCAAAGTAAGCAAGGTAAAAGTAAATTGCATTTTGTAACAGGACAGAACTGCACAAATAGCCTTGGCTTTCGTGATGAAATAACAGAAAGGAAATCGTGTGTCCAATTTCAGAAGCCCATCGTATTTGCCCTTTCCACTTTAATTAGAAAGGTGATTTTCCTGACACTGACTTCCTGCATTTGGACACTGTCTGGAAGATGTATACGGTGTAGCAGTATTAAATTGGATCGAATTTAATCTTAATTTAGATGTGGCTTTTTACGAAGGCTTTTTAGAAACAGTCCTTATAACCAATTTGTTCCAAAACTTAGACTAAATTAACCAGTTGTTATTGTTATCTTGTAGCAGACTTAGATCATTGGTAACAATGTTATACTCTTCTTCCTTTGAGTCTAAGGTAATTTAGATGAAGACTGGGAAGAGAAACAAGTTGTAGAGAAATAAGCATCTGTGTTGTTTCTAAGTTTCAGAATGCCAGCCTTAAGTTCTTATTCGACTTTTGGGAAAATTGGCAAATAATATCACATCCTGTCGTGGTTAAATCTCATTTTTTAACTATTGTTTCAAGCGTCTGATCAGATTGTATTGACTCAGCTGTTTGAAAACAATGCTAAAAATAAAGAGTGCGTAGTAGATTGGCCCACATTCGGCAAAAAGAAAGAAAAAATCAGAATTTATGTTGCAATTTTTGTCCATTTTGAAAATTTGCACTTCATGGAAGAGCATAAATCCCTGTTTATTTCCTGACCACTACACCTGCACTCAACAGTCATCGAAACCTTTCCGTACCAAATTTAGTTCCACGGCTATATGTGTGAAATAATGCTATCTTATGATGGTGAGACCCCCTCAAACTTTTATTATAAGTTGTGAGGACCTTTCAGAACTTGTGAAAAAAGACGCCTTCAGTGTGGATACTTTTTCTTTTGTCTACAATCACAAACAATTAAATGAAGTCTTTTTGTTATGGTAAGCCCAAAAAACCCCCCCAAAATATCTCTATATCCTTTCAAAGAATAAAAAATATAAACCGTAATTAATTTGAATAATGAGCTACATTCACGACATTGTACTTTTAATAGAACAGTGTACATATTAGATACAAAAATAGTCGCAAGTTTAATATTGCAAGAAACGGCATTTTGTATTTTGCAGTACATATGTCCTCTTAATGATGACTCCCGTATTCAATGCCTAAACAGCTATTGGGTTAGCCATTATTCAATTTGCTTCATTACGGAACAGCTTAATGCCCTTCTCTATGTCCTCAATCAGGAATGCGAAATGACTACAAATAACTCTACGAACTTAGACATCTATGTTCAATCCTCTACCCTGTGAGATTGAATATTCGTTAAATGAATAGATGATCTCGCTCATCTTTTAATACATATGGTGGCTTCTAAGTTATGCAATGGTTTTATCTCACATTTGTGAAGCACATTAACGAAACGTTATTATTGTAATGCATGTTACATTGTATTGAATTTATAATCACTAAAAGTACTGCCTAATCGCAGTGGAAAAATAATGCAAAAGTCCTTGAACAGATAATCTTTTCAATAATTACAAAGGAAATACCTGAGGTAATGCCTATTTGACCTGTGATACTTGGCAACTAACAATAGATGGTCGAAGTGTCAACAATAAAAGATTGTAGATCTTAATGGAAGATCTTAATGTAGATCTTAATGGAAGATCTTAATGTAGATCTTAATGTTAAATTGGGAAGAATCATTTGTACAAGAACCAGTAGCCTGTAGCCGAATTCATAATGTTATAACTTGTTCAGAATGCGTATTACAGTGAATACACAATAGTCTTTAGACTACAATTTAACCAAAAATAATCTGCTTGAGAGAAGAGTACAAAACAAAAAGAAGGGGCCAGGCTGCAATATTTCTCAAGCATACAAATAATGGATACCTTGATCCAAAGCAAAGTTCAGAAGGGTTATTTAATGCACGGGAGGCCTTTCAATTAAAACAAGACCCCGGTGAGCTGCTGTTAGCACAGCTCATGTCATGCAAGACATTTGCATGTACAATCAGGACTCGTCAGTACTTCTTAGTCAAAAAACATGTTTCTGGATATGAATTCCAAATGAATATTATGAGCAAGAAATCCCTTCGTATTGTGCAGTAGAATAGATCTGATTGTAATTAAGTTACTGACAGTGCTGGATTTTGTAACAACATATTAGAATAAATATCACGGATTTTTAACACCTCACTTACTGTGTTCATTGTATTTAGTCACATCATTAAGCCAACAGAAATTTGGATTTTAACTTCGTTTTTGCTCTATATTTGGATCTCTTACGAAGGACAATAATGTAGGCCAAATTCGGAAAATGTTCGGGAACGCCCAACATATACGTTCGTTAACTTAATTCGGTAGCATATTGATCACTCTTAAACTGGGAAAGAATGAAAGACCTCGTTACCTGAACTATTGTGCAGAGCTAAAGCCATCAATACGAAACCATGGCAAAGATCATTCAGTGTACTTATCTTTTACATAAGAAGTCTTGTTTTTTTTCAGATGCTAAAAGATTAATTAATTAGCAATACTGATGGCTTTTTTATATGGTGATATAAATGTCAGGTTTCATTTAAGTTTAACGCAAAGGAGCATGATTCTTATCAACGTGTACTTCTATCAATTGCTTGTCTCAGAGCCGACTTTAATACTAAATCTTGTCCTGAGCCTTGCCCTTGATATCCGACTAGTTAGCTTAATAAAACCAAATACATCCAATGCGCTATTTGATTGATTTATTCCTATTCTAATGTGACCGAGAGGCAGGCCTTTAGCATTACAGTAGCCATTAAACATGTATAAAGCCAAAGAAAAACGGGCAACGAATACTCATAAAACGAACGTTAAACAAATGAAGCCTCCCAAAAATCTACTTTTAGATTTTTACAAATGTAAAAGAACACTCCGAATAAGTCGTAAGACTCACACTAAATGGCATGTATGGGCATTGTTTATATTATTTTCAAAACTATTACAGTAAAGTTTGTGTGAAGAGAAAGGTCCAAATTTCAAGAAAATTCTTTCGTTTGACAGAATCTTTCTCTCGAGACAGCGAGACAGACCAAATACAATGCATTTTAATACTACATGTTGCAGAGAATTCCTTTCGCTAGAGACAGACTTTCTCTTCACAGACTTTCTCTTCTCTTTACTGTAATTCATTCACTGTGGCATAAAAACAAAATGTAAATACATAGACGACACCGAAAATTAGTTTTCATGGCAGCAGGTGTGTGTCAACAAAAGCACTCAGAACTTAATAGTATACATGGACAAAAGCTGAATTATGGAAGCAATGTGAATACTTATGTTGGAATTGGATGTTTTATGAACTCATCAGTTACTTTACAGTCTAAGATAGAGCAGGTTACTGACTGCCAGGCTTGGAATTAATATATGTTGTGATAATAGCCGGCTTCAAGTTATCCCATCATTATAGCATACTATATTTTGGCATTGAAAGATATCTGGCATGCAAGCTTATGATTTGAGCCAGGGTAATTATGGGACATCTCTTCGAAAAGGTCAACTTCTTTGTTCGAAAATAATCCTGCAAAATGTCTTCACTATACTTTCGCCCTGTCGATGCCAGGCAGAAAAATGCAATCAAAAAAAATTGTATTGAAACTCATGTCAAGTTTGCATCCAGGTAATGCCATACTTCTGTGATGCCATAGAGGTGTAGCTTAATTGAGTTAATGGGAAATAACTTACTCGTTAGAGGTGGTAAGTCACGGTCCTCGCTGGAGCTACGCCTCCGCCTCAAGCTGCCTCCCGCGGGCCTTGACCCTGCACCCTTCCGACGACTCGTCCATGAGGCCGCCCGACGAAGGGTCTCCATCTTAGCGGTAAATTTCAGACGTTCAGCCAGTTTGACAGTTGTTTACCTATCCCTGGTACACTCACTTATTTCATTTTATTATTTTTCATGCGAAAATTTACGTATTCAAAGTAAATCCTTGTCCCGTTCTGCTATTTCCTAAGCGTCATGTAGCCAAAGAAAGGCTTAAACCAGCAAAGAAACCACAATGAGTATCATTATACTTCCACAGCTCTAAGCTGCAAGATCTATTCAGATCATTCAAATCCCTTTGACAAAATGTCACAGTATCAAACATTGTGTAACAAAGTAAAAGAAACTACATGGAGATTGAACCACATCGTTTTGTGTAAATCCATTGATCTCTGACACCTGAGTACTCTTCAAAGACTTTGCAATTGTTTGCTTGAAGATTCGAATCCACACTCAGCTTCCTTCTCCATATCACGTAACAATGCCTTATGTTGCATAAACATATTTATAGAAATGGTGCAAAGTTACACTTAATATGTACAGAAGACTTCGATCCAAACCACTTTGGTCTTTGCCTTTCCAAAATACTAAATATCATGGTAGAGCTGTCTTGCAAATATACAGAATGTACACAGAAGGGAATCTTTACTGCTGCAGCTCCACTACAACTACTACTTCTTCTGTAGGCTGAAATTTCTGCAGGTCAATTATTTTAATGCTTCTGAACAACTTGCTACACTTCTCTACATGCGAAGAATTTTGAATCCGCCATATCATTAATCAAGTCCATGTTGTTGATCTCAAGCTGATCGATAGTTATGCATGTTTGGATAATGGTATAGGTTTTCCGATTTTACACTTTGGCATTTGCATAAAATTTATACCATTCATATCCCATCCAATTTGTTGCCGATCGAAAGTATCCTACCTGTAACGAGATCCACAATTGAACCTTCCTTTGCAAGTGTTTTTCCTGTGGATTGACATTTTACCATAGTAAGGTCCTACTCACTAGAACCATGTCCTGACAGAGGAAAAAACATTGTCTGAATAAATCTTTGTCCTCGTGTGTAGATATCATATCACCAACTCAGCTTCAACATAAATTCGTTATTGTGGAGAAATCAATGTGCCGATGCTGGCAAAGTCTTAATTATTTGTAACAAGATTAATCGCAAGACTGATTTGATTATGTTCACTTATGCCACATATATTAGATTTTGAGCAAGAGTGCCTGTATCTTATTTAATTCGTATCATTACTTGTGCTGGCAAATTATAATCCTCCTGAATTTAGACCCACAGCGGTAGAAGTACAATTCAAAATATAAATTTGTTAGTGAATGTGGAATTTTACCATTATTCAGACACCCTTTAATTATAACTGAATTTAACTGTCCAAATTATAATCTTGTAATGGGTGTATAATGTACAGTTTCAGTGAAAACCAGAAATCATTGCTTCACAAGTAAATGTCTCCTTCAATATTCACACAATTAGTCAACTTGGAAATTCTAACCGCTGCAGCATATAATTACATATGTCCAAAGATAAATCAAATCTTTACGGCATGACTGCCCACATGAAAGTTGTAGTTTGCCATTAACTATATATTACTGAGAGGTTTATGGCCTATATTAACCAGTTTGGTGCAATTCAGCTACATATTGTCTGTGCAGTGATGTGAGTGAAACACTAGCTACGCATTGCAGGTATACAGTTCTCTCAGCTCGAAATTTCACTAAATATTTTTATACCAAACAAGAGTGCCTTTCAGTCGAAGGTCCGTCGCTTGTTTTGCTGATAAAACGCCTTAAACATTAATTTAAGACATCAAAGAAATTACAAGAAAATACTATTTAATATTCAAATGACCCTGACCTTTAAACGACCTTGACCCAGGGTTGCCACCGTGGAAGAAAAACTGATCGTTGGCAGTTTGGCAACTGATTCTCGACCCATAGAGGACTCAACCATGTTACAAAACGTCAAGGTGAAGAAATATGTAAACTTGTAAAAATTCGTAAGCATAAAACATATTATTCGGATTGAGCTTAAAACCTTAAAGCCTAATTCAGGTGCAGAACGTCACTTGATAGTAATTATGGAGTACATGTATTTGATATATGTAGCTCAGGGAAAAACGTTAATTCGAAGTATTTTCTCTATTTAAAGCAATGGCAACTATGAGTATACAACGGAAAACTGGATGGACTGTATATTACGTGAAGACTGCATTAACCTCTATATTTAGGTGCATCTAATGAAGGATATACGAACATTTAATGACTATCTTCATGATTGAATGCACCAAGGTGCCTACTTTCTGTTACATTACCGAAGAAGCCACAGGCTCTTTAGCTGCTCTTTTGGCTTTCTTTGAGATATTAATGCATTAAATTACAGTGAATTCAATACTATGGAAAGCAAACTGAAAAGACCTGCACCATAAAGCGTTACACTTTTATCGTTAAAATCGTGTCTGTTGTTTTGCGGAAGATTGAGAATTAAGATAACACTTGTGGCCAATGGTAAAACAAATGCTTTGACATTTAGAAAAGACTTGATTATAATTCTGGAGCCCCTGTTCTACTGATTTGGGATATGCAAAGGACTTTGGCGATAAATTTCGGATCAAGTTATCCATTATGTAATGTAGTTACATGTCTTCAAACACTTCTTTGCTGTTGTCAGATCATCCTTTTCAATGTAGAATAAGGTTAACATCTGCCACAACCACATATTCCTTTTAGACATTTATAGAAACTAGAAAGGAGGCAAGCTCTTCTTTGAAATTAAGAAATACACTATTAACTCATTGTTTTGTTTCATTACACTGTGACGTGTGATGAATAATTGACAATGCTTCAAGACCATTTGATGATACTTTGTTAGAGTTTTACCCGAGGAATGAGAAGTACAATGGTAACAACCAGTGTAAATGTAACTGATGGGTTTCTTCATGAAAAACACTGATGTATTCCCTCCCGTAAATACGACTTAGCTTTAGACCACTATACAGATACTGCATTTAAACGATATTACTACAACAGTAGGTGGGTTTAGCTATTAACAGTGTTTTCCCCTGATTTAGTATTCCGAATCACAATTTTCAATTCCACCTGAATGAACTAATTTCATAGTTACAAATTGAACGTTTTGCAAATGAAAACATGTGGGACTAAAGACTGAGATATTACTCCACTAATGATTCTTGTTTCTCGATTAAGGTCCCAGATTTACGTCTTTGCCCATTACAATTAGAGTAGTGAAGCCTGCGTTCTGTGTCACAGTTTCAATTGACTCAGTTCTCAGCTGATCGGGTCGTGTATTTCCCAAAACTTTGTATTTTGTGGTTTTGTCTCAAAGTACAAGTGACTTTAAAAGCCGTATAAATAATTCTAAATCACAGTGACTAAAACGACTAGTTTTCAAAAGAGTGGTGTAAATGTGAAACCACTAAATGTAAAAAATCTTGCACCGATTTCACCTTGCATATGTCAAGTGTGCATAACTGATTGTATTTTTTGTATTTAGCTAAACAGTAGAGAGAAAACGCAACACTGTACTATGGAGTACTTTATCAAAGTATGGTGTAATATATTAACTAGCATTGTTTGGAAATGTATCCAATAGAAACTGTAATATGAAATTTTGTGTTTACTATGCATACAATCTCTAGAACATTAGAAATGCCTTGGAAATCATATTGTCTAATTAACGTGTACTCTGCTCAACGAACAAAGCATTACAAGGCACCAAACACTGGAATTGCGGTTCAAAGAAAGAACATTGACATTTATCTCTTTAATTCCGTAGACAGTACCAAATATAAAACGAATCATACTCCATTATTATTTCATTTTCTGTCATCATTTTGTATTCAGAACAAAGTGTTGTAGATCGTTTAGTTGTGCATTATAAGATGAAAACACACAGTTATAATTCACACAGTGAAGTCAATGAAAGAGAATAGGGCCTGAAGGGTTTGTTACTCGATCATCATTTTCCTCAAAAACTTTTGTCGTAATTACTTAGTTTGTCTTTACCAATTCATTGCATGAAGATTGAATGGCTAAGATCAACCTTTTGTTTTGGCTTTTCTGTAATTATACAGTGCAGTAAATGGATGACTACAAGACACTATTGTTTTCGACTTTTTCATCATGGTTGGAATCCCACTTTCGCTGTCAAATGGATGTACTCCATCTATTTGCTCAGGCAATCAATCTACTCCCATGTAGTTTCAGGTCATGGTCACAAACTATTATGGAAAAAAACAATCAATGAGACAAGTGTCTACAAAAAATGTTTTTTTCCTTACAAAAATGATTTTTCTTACAAAATGTACAAATACACTCAGACAACATACCAAAAAGGGAACAATGATGCGTTCGACTTACGACTTGATTAATCTTATCAGAGTGAGTTGAAGTTATGCTTTAATTTTATATAAACAACGGAAGACCTTCACCGTGTGAAGAAAATGTAACACATTTTGGGTAAATTTGGAACCAACAGTAATGTTGCTTTACAGTTTACATGGTCAAATGTAACTCAGTGCTGTTGTAAAAATGGCAGTAAAGCTGGTCTCATGGTCAAAGTAATTAATGTCCATGCTTGGTATGAAGGAACATCTCCTGTACTTGTCCTGACAGTTAAATTGTCTAATCGATAGCTGTGATTGATCAGTTTTAGACTGATGCGTCTTTTCAAGTCTACTTGAGGTAAATGTACTCATCTATCACTGCAGATCACTGCAAACTCAGTACTGGACCTATTGTTTGTGAAGAGTGTAAATAGGTTACAACTTCTAGTCTAAAATTAGTACACGACATTTACAAAAGGTTATTGGTAATTCTATTATTTGGAATTACATTTTGGTCTTGCAACATGGATTATTAATTTTACTGATGTGCAGGGTATTTGCTAAAATTTAGCAAATGGTTGGTTGAGTTTACATACTTTTGAATTCTGTTTGCTTGTTAGCAAATTCTGTGGTAAATCAAGGCGAAGGCGAATGTTTCTAATTTTGTACAACATTTTAATGACTAAGGTTATCATTGTTCTGAATGTTATTATTAAGAGATGTCTGTGGGACAATAGAGGCATCATTGTGTCACAGTGTCTGGTGTTAACCTGACATTTAGATGTCAATGGCACCTTTTTCTCTTTTTATACTATTCAACTTTCGTCTTGCAAAGAATTTTTGTTCATCCCATCATTTCTTTTTAGATTGTGTAACCCTTTGTAACCCAAACCCTTGTAACCAAAACCCTTTGTCTTTGAAATATAAAAGAACCTTTTAGCAACAGACACCATCAACACCTGCTGACTGCAATCCATGCAGAGTAGCTTTACAATTAAATTTATGCTCTGTCAAATGGAATTCTGCAATCACTGAGACGCGCAACTGAAACATTAGACTCTTCAAAATAGGGGTCGTAATCGATAAAATTTTATAATCGATTTTTATCGAAGACTTTTTATCGATAATAATCGATTATCAACTGTGGTATTTAAATGACAAAATATTCAAGT
>JBCAUI010045782.1:0-20808 GCA_038406195.1 Haplosyllis anthogorgicola | reverse complement strand
ACATATATTTATTGGACTTATAATAAACTACTATATAATAGTACATTTTGTTGGTGTCACTGGTTAAGAGCACTGTTTCACCATCTCGTGATGTTCTTGGGATAAACACAACTATAGAGGAGAAGTACTAACCATCATCACATATTTTAATACAACATTAAAACAATAATATAAATAGTAAGAAGTTAGAAAGTATCGCGCACTGATTTGTAGCTGGAGTGCCAGCTATCCTCTCTTATAGCTGGTAATCCAATCTGTATCATTGGATAATTACTGAGGTATGCTTAATTAGGAAATAATTGAATGTGAGAATACGCAATTAGGGCTGAATGACTATTTTGTGGGAAGTTGGGAACACGCTACAAATCCACCTTTTCCCAGTGTTCTGTTAATTAGCAATTACACGGAATCGATCCCGTATCCAACCAATATTCCACAATAACCTGCTTTCCTTTTAAACTTTCGGAAAGTATCCAACACAGGATCTAATGGAATTGGCATAAATTGAAGGAAAATCCCATAAAAAGGAAAGGCCATTTGTAAGAACTCCTTTATGGGCCATGTTCTATAAGATAAAACTGGTGATACCAGATCATGACAGGGGAGTTAGTTGACTGATACTCTGTGGAAGGGAAGTCAATGTTCAGTGGTATATTACAGATCCTTTCCTGCATTCACTCGGAGACAGTCTCATTTATTATGATTGTCCCCTATTGTTGTTCTCTCGAGGTCCAGTGGACCACTGTGTTCAGTATCATTTAGAGTAATAGATAGTCTTTACTTTCCCTCATGTTGTTTGTCGTCTGCAAATGGAATTCAGGATGACATTACCAAGGTTCTATCCAATTTTAAGTACTATTAAGTTACCCATCAAATTGCTAGATATTCCATATTTTATAACATTTCAGATTTAATGCACTGAAGGAAATACATGGACAAAAGAAGAAGACCAAATTAAGTAAAATTTAAAATTGCATGTTCATGCAGCGGACCCTTTGTAGTCAATCAAACAATAATCTGAATCATTGTAACAAATTACAATAATAACAACATAATTGTGCATCAACAATAGAGTTTCATGCTATACTTTGGTTTGACTTAGCAGCACATTATGGAATTATTTTGTCCTGAAACGTTCCCAGATCCAGTATACTTTTCCCATCTCGGCCACACAGTCTGTTTGGTTTATGCTGGTTTGGTTTTGGTTTATATTTCATACAAATCATCAAAATAATCATAATGTGTGAACCTATGTATTTTTGAAAAGCAACAACGGTTGATATGTAAGTCCAGTTGTTACTATGCGGTACATTTTTTGCTACCTACATAAAGTTCAGCTGACAGCATTAAATTCAGCAAGAACAAATCCCTTGCTAATTACGACGAACTTTGGGAAAACAGTCAGCCACTGCTCGTGTCTATTAAGAATTAGAAAATTTATCGTAACTTCTGAAATTAAGTGTATTATTGAGCACACACATAAACCAGATGATGAACATCACTCAAATTTGAAACAATAGAATTATTTGCTGTGCATTCACATCAATAGCTGATCCGTTAGACCGCACTTTAACCAAATAGAGGTTTTTCTTATTTATTTTGTCCGTTTATTAAAATAGTCATATCTACACAACGTTTTGTAACTTTTTGTCCTTTGTTTCATTTCGTACTCTGTCTAATTGGTCTGAATAGACAGGACAAAAGTTACCAATTTTAGTAATGATACTGTGTCAAATGTAAATCGTTTTCAGTTAACTACCTCAATTGCATTATTTAAATTTATACCAATATCACACCTTTTGTATGTAGTCGAAAGTGCTTTTGGCATACAGGGTGATATTTTTACCTTGCAAATAGTCATTCAAATTATGCCAAAAATATTAAAACATAAACAAATTCGTGAAAAATACCCAACAAATTTCCCTTAAAATGAACTTGACCTTGATCTATATTTGAACCTTGTTCTTATGTATTGCTCACAAACATTAGAACATGTGATATTGGTAGATAGAAGTCAAATTGTATAATTTTTATTGTTGCAATCTTGAACCTGACCCAATGTTCTTGGTACTCAAACTCGATCTAGATATTATAAAGGTTTACCTCCATGTCAAAGATGGAGTTCCTAGGTCAAGTGGTTCAAAAGCTATAGCCCAAACAGACAGACATATGCACAAACACACAGACAGACACGACTGAAAACAAACTCGGGAGGTAAAATGGTTCAATCCAGGTGTCATTATTAAAATTAGTAAATTTCATCAAATCGGACAAATAAGATAAACTAGACAAAGTACAGACAGACATTAAATCTGTCCAATCAAATTCCTTCAACCTAAAAGGTGCAAGTTTGGCTTGTCCATAAACAAAAATATGAATTCATATTAAATGCGGTTAAATGTTAGAATTCCAGAAGCTGAACCATAGCAAATGTTACATAGACCAAATAGAATCTTTAACTCATGTGACTGATTTTACGATGCATTACTTCCTTGCTGGTAAATCAGCTTGAACTTAAGCTTCCAACCGTCTTGGTTTGCTCATAAAAAACCAATAAGCTTTAAATTGAGCGAAATTAATTCTCTTTTTGATAGGACAATCTTCCTCGGTTGTGACTTTTTTATTTACCATCCAGGGATGTTTCCTCAACTGTCTGTCTAGCAGTGTTTGTAGTTAGCTAATGAATTTCCTCCGCCTTGTCCCAAGGCTGCAATGAATCCCTCTTTTTGCCTTTAACATCCAGCTTATCTCTCTGGAAACACACCTTTAAATGTCCCCTTTTTCCATTCTCGCGTTTGCTTAGGTTTCCACTTTAAAGTAATAAATTTGCAGTAACGTGTCTGGCGATTTCACTATTGGACCACTGATTGCAGGGACAATAATACCGTGTTTAGTTGAATTAGGTGCGACTATTTGCTGCGGTTTATTACGACAAAATGATTTGGTTAACTTGTTCAGCCGATTACAGCAGCTTCACTGAAACTTTCATTTATCGGTTACCAGTGAAAATGAACACATGAATTGGCGCCAAGGGAAAAATAACTGTTGGGGTCTTTTTTTGTATTCGCATAGAATTTTAGTTCGAAATATACTTACAAAAAATCACTCAATTTGGAAAACTAAGTTATTGGCTAAGAGGTTAATTTTCCAGTATTGATAAAGTTGCATGCACATGTGAAGCATGTTTATTGCAAGAGTCACTCTGGTATGAAAAGAAGAATAATCCCACGCCTACAGCATCTACTTACAACGGCACATTTGTCGAAGGGTTTACTGGATAATATCTGAAACTTGGATTTATAACAACCAGGACTTCTTAAATCTTATTTCCTTTATTTGTTTCATAGACTTTTACATAATTTTAACAACTTTTTAGACTTTTAAATTCCTCACAACAGTTTCATATTTAAATGACAGATCACTGTATTGGCAAGCTCGAACAAGAATTTAATCAGTAATATGAATTATACTCACGTTACTTTCTAAACAAGCAAATCGAAAGTAAAGCCTTACAGTTACCGTTAGCATATTTGGTGAAATTGTTATAGACATTAAGTATTTTTAAATGAGGTACCTTCAGGAAAATGCAAAAAAAATCAGTGTACAATAATTGGCTTTGTGCGTTCACCGGTATTCAGATCATATTATTAACATGTATCTACACTTTCGTTTCAAACAAAGCCTTGCGTGTATGTCTTTCGCGACAACGAACGTTATTTTAAGAAAAAAGGTAGCAGAACACAATTAAAATTTCTTTTGAATTAAAGGAAATCAGCTTCTATTGAACTCGTGAACTCGTACCATGTTACTGTCCTGAAGTTAATTCACTACTAAAACATGGTCAGTCTTCTGTTAAGCGATCAACATGATAAGCCATGCCAGGCTGTCGCAGTTGGATAGTAGGGGCATGAGAGGTTTTTCCAAATTCGATGTCCACCATTTATGGTACGCCAGTGATACCAATAGGCGTTGTATACTGATATCAGTATATCTAACTAAAATCAGTGCACTTACGGATAGGACAGTGCCATTTTTGGTATTAGATGTATCCAAATTGCAATTAAAAAACAATATGTCATATCAGTTAGTCTGTCTCAGGAATTAGCCAAATTAGGTGAATTAGTTGGGGGATTTTAATTCGGACGAACCTTCATTGAGTGTTCATGAAATAGAAACCGACTGATCCAGTTTGCAAAAAGAGAGTAAACAAACCATGTTTGTTTTCTGTATTGTATAATGCAATGTTAATTATTGCCTAATCAGGCTTGTCAAAGTTTTCGACAACAGGTGTGATGATGGCACTTAAAATACAGTAATATTAACATTAACTGTAGTCTTAATAAATTATCACAATTTTACTGGATATTTACAAAAAAACACGTTGATACTAATGACAGATCAACAAATGTTCAGATACAATATCCTAAGTATATCTTAGTCACACATACAGTACAAAATTAATAAATAATTACATCTAAGTTTCATACATATTTACAATTATGTACAGACTAAAGGTTTGTGCTTGCAAAGTGCGAAAAAAAACCAAACAACAGGAATACATACAAAACATAGCAGCATGTTAAATGCCCTGATTAAGGCTCACTTATGTTTTTTCATGTTTTATTTATTCCAAACACAATAAGACGACTTATTGAAGCAGAATCATTTGAACAATATCTATTACAGTATTTTAGCATTAAGGAAAGGAACAAGTTTGAATCAGTGACAAAGCTCTTAATAAATTTATATTGTCCAGTCGTCTATGCTATTTTATTGCAATAGAAATATTTTGGCATGATGATATAATTGGTTTATTTTGAATTGCCAAAATATTAAAGGATAATATCGCCAATTCCTTACAATTTAAAAAGTCCATAAATATGGGACTACACATGTACCTCCTATATAGATGCACTGTTATGAGCACATGTATTGTCCTGCTGTACATGACTAGCATTCACCTGGGTCATGTAAACCACTGTGAAAGACGAGCTTCTACATCAGTGAAAGCATGACATAAAGAAATCCCACAACACCAACAGACCTGTCAGTGCAGTGAGGTGGAGATTATGTGATGTATGGGATTCTACGATGGAAGAAATATTGATGTATAAAGGATAAAGATATTTATCTTGGTCCATTGATCTTTGATTCACTCTAATAGTCTATACCTTGGGAGACATCAATAAACATGATACTTCCATGTTAGTTTTCTGGAATATGTTACATTAAAATTGCCTTATTTCTAAATGCTGTATCGTAAGAAAACTAATTGACACATAGACATATTTCATATGTATAAATATACGCACAATAAGTATTCAAGAACAAGGGAAATGTTATTATTTTAAAGTTCTATGAACAACATAAATGCGTACACCACAATACTTGTCCTTGTTAAACAATTTGCAGTGGTGTCATTTGAACAACATACAAACTGAACACAGTTGATAAAATAATAATTGTGCTTTTTTGACTTAGTTGTCATGTGAACCCAGGTCCACCTCTGGCTCCTACCCTTAAGTCTTCATCTACATGTCCACTTGTCATGTCTTCAGGTCTATGTCTGGGACACATACCACTACGAACACTTTCATCTGTAAATGGTCCATATTGGCATTTGGGCCTTTGGCATTTATCTTCTTTGATGCACCTACAAAATAAAAACAAGCTAAAATAAAATAAATTTGAGAAACGAACCGATCGAGAGCTGAGCGAGAGGTGCTGAATAAATCCAGAATTCGCAATGCACTGAGGACATGTATGTCCCTGTGATTGACAAAGATTGACCACGAATCATCAGATTCAACTTTTCATTTAGCCCTTGTTTCTCCAAAATAATGAACAAATTTCTGCTACCTATGGGTAAAATGGTAATGTTGTGGTATACTGGATAGGGATGAAACAATTTTTAAAATAATAGACTATCTCTGTCACATTACGTAAACAAAACAATTGATATGGGAACCTTAAACGATGTCCTTACCAGCTGTATGCACAAAAAATAAATCATTAATCAGGATTTGCTCTGCTCAATGCCAATAATGTACTCGAAGTGTCACATGCTATACTAGGTTTTTCTTAATTCGTACCTAGCCTCATTTTGTCGAATTTGTCTAATCTGTCTAATTAGATAGGATAAAAATATGCCAAAATATACTAATTTTTTATGTGACATTGTGTTCAGTGCAAGAAAATCAAATCATTTCTGGTGAAACTACCACATTACACTGTTTCAATGTACTGAATCTGTGTATCATTGCCGAAATTAGCACGTTTCAATTAATTAATTAGACAGATTAGACAAATTAGACAAAATAAGGCTAGGTACGAATTAAGAAAAACCTCTATTGTCATGTGCCAACGGGAACGGTAGATGTAAACAAATTACCTAAGAGCATACTCTTCAAGTGGCTGTTTTCCTTTCTTTATTCGGACGCATCTGCTGTCTCCATCAAAACACTCACACGAACATTCCGTTGTATTCTCCCTTCTTTGGAAGAAAGGATCGGGGCAAGGCCTGCACCTGAAAAGGAAAATTCGGAAACAATGGATTACAATACCAAAAAATGTTTTTGGTGTAGTTCACTCTGCAATACCAAAAAGAGTGTTCCGTATAGTTCACTTCAGGAATATATACTAAAGAAATATACCGGACCAAATGCATTTAATTTTTTTAATATTCGTAAGCTTACTCGGGCAGTTGTTGCAGAGGTTTACACTCGCACTCTGTATGATTCTCAAGTGTAAATGACTCGGCGCCCTTCAACATCACCATCTCATCGTCAACCTGCTGATACTCCAGTCTCTACAATTTGAAAATGTGGCAGGTGTCGGCATTTCAATAGATAATGGATATAAATTTACAATTAGTTCTGTTCCGATTTAGTTCATCGCTAGTGATTCTCAGATAAGATTAAAAACAAGATTGATTCACGAAAGACTTAAATATACTGACAGACATGTTTCACATTCATTATGCATAGCATGTTGTTTATGTAAACTTGCAGTTAGAAATGTATAGACCTAATTTGAGAATAACAAATAAGTTCCACAAGTGTATGTACTCACGAAAAATGAACGTTTCACTTTCTCAGATGTTTTCACTGAGCACACAGATGTGTCATTACAACATCCACTGTCAGGCCTGCACTCGTACAGAATAGTACAGCGTGGAATGTACTCTATGTTCGCAGCAGTGGTGAAGTCTCGGACGTGTTTGACCACTGGCGTTGGATATTTACACTGTCCATAACTTTCCACTTCCTTAAAATGCTCTGTAGCAGCAGCTAGTTCTACAATTTTATGTACACGTATTTCGGATTTAAACGACTAAATATTGAAAAGTATCTGAGTTGTTAATAAAAAATCGGTTAAGACGTTTTGTTGCAATTGAACGTATCCGTTAAATACATGTAAGTTAAATAATGGTATTATCAACAAATAATTGGTAACAATCAAAAACTCGCTGGGACATCACATTCTTTGGTAAAAATCATGTAGTCACATTTTATTACAGAGCTAGAACAGAGCCGAAATTTATTACGGGTCTGTTGGGATACGGTCAACTGAAATGGAATCAAAATTGTAGTTGCAAATGATAATAAATTACGTTTTTCTGTTGGCATAGTACAGAACAATCAACACCGAGAAATATATATTTTGAAACATATGTAACGGAAAGGCTTTGGTTGTAATTGAACATCCTCAGAGAAAAGGACGTACACAGCCAGGTAAAATAATATTTATAATAGATCTAATTTATAAATGTTCCTCTGGTGATTTCATTCAAATTGTAGCGTATTTTGAATGGGAAACGTTAATGTTGGGTTTCCACTGAAATGCAATCATTGTTTTGGAAAGGGTGTCGAAACTAAAACATTTTCTGACATTACATATACTGTACATCAACAGAAATCGTAAAACTTAAAATAAATCCATCTTTTTGATATAATACGTTACTAAAACATATGGCCAATGCAAATGCTTTAGTAACAGACATAATGTTAGTCTTGTCATATTGAGGATTCCGAAAGTTTGTTCACACTTTTTTACATGTAATGTAGTTTTATGATATACAGTGAGAATAATCCTTTCCCAGTTGTTACTTGTTGATTATATGGAAAATGATGAATTCGTACACATGCAAGTACATTTTCTTGAATGTGACAAGTGAAGTGCAATATTGAGGCACAACATTTCTGAAAACATCTTATTACTGGACCGACAATCTTCTTAAATTATTTCATGCTATGCATTACGGACATGCAGGCAGGTAACACACATGCAGCTTGTCCTATTAATGTACGAAGGAAAATTGACAAAGCACAAAGTAAACTAAGAATTTAATTGTATACTTATTATGTTCTTGCAGAGAACACTAAATTTAGGTCCCGTTAGCCTTTTCCTTTTCCCATTAGCGTTTTCTTTTTTCCAATTTACCTTGACAAAGAAGCAATCGACTGGATTATATTTCTTGTATATTATTATTATATCTTGTACAGTTAATAGCGGATCCAGGACGGAAGGCTACGCCCCCATTACCCCTGGTAAAGCTAACCAAGAATAGATGGCCGCCTGGCGTGGCCGCAGTCATGAGTCGGGCCTAATCCAATTCAAGATAAATTTCTGAATTTTCTATTGACGCTAGTTCGTGTGTACAAAATCCTCTTTAAAATTTTTAGGACTAAGAAACTAAGAATGTCGCATTTTGCCAACGGTTACCAAAAAACCGCGTTCCCTTTAATTATGGTATCGGGTGCCAAGACCAATTTTTGAGGAAGTGCCTTAATTAGAAACATCAAAATTTCAATTGTTACAAATTTATTGTATATTTTATTGCTGCGAAAACCTTTACAAGGAAGACCAGCATTTAAAGATGAAACATTTATCAGTGAAAAAAGGGACTAAATTAGAAACACATCTTGTTTTGCAATATATGAAAGAATAAAAGAAATATAGAAGAGTCACAATTAGGGGGAATATGGTGTATGACAATTGTGAAAAAGTCATGTCAAATCTCCTAAGAAATAATTGTAGTTTTCAGTTCCTTCATCTACTGCTGAAACGAATGTTTTTGCAACTGTTGTGGTTTGTAACGTAACATCAAATAAATAAGCAAAACGTAATAACATTTCAATTGCACAGTTGGGAATTAATTTTTGACATTCCATGCAAAAGTAAATGAGTGTGTTCACGAAAACAACACAAATGTTCAGTTCAAAAGAACAAACAAATATAAACGAAACGAAAGGCTCAACCTGTAGTCAAGGAACAAAATGATCTCACCTTTCTTGAATCTTTTCCTTCCTCTGCCTTTCCTTCTCTTCCTCCCCTTTCCTCTATGTTTTCTTCTTCTATTTCTTGTTCTGTGATTATTACTGTTAGTCCTTGTTGTGTCATCTTTACGTTGTCGAACAGATGCATCACTCAACATAATGTCAGACACTGAGCCTTTATTTTTGGACATCACAGACGAAGAATAACTGTCATGCAGTAGCATATCACTATGAATACCTTCTCCTCTATTTCTAGTGGAAAAAGACGTAGAAAAGTATTCCATGTCCCTATCACCTAATCTGGGTCTTCTAACTGGTGAAAACCCCACCATGGTCCCATACGGGGTGTTGAACGGTTGTGCGTTATTTTCCATCATACTATCGATGATGTCGTCGGTGAGTATGTGATTGCCATAGAATATCCGTAAAACATCGTGGTAAGTCCGCACAGAATGTAATTTTTCTTGAAATATTCGCACCGGGACTGCTTGTAATGACACTGGCTGCAAAAGAAAGAAACAACAGGGTTCACGCTATGCAATGCATTGCTGAACAATAGATTTAAAATTTTTAAAAATCAATTGTGTCAACAAAATATATAACCCAATTTCGGAAAACACGTTTACAGATATAAAACAGAAATAAGAGAAATTACATAAAGTACAATTCGTTTCCAGCCGTAAACGAGTAACGCATAAAATCTAAATTTCTAACGTTGTAATCTAAATTCACCTCCCGTGGACTTCAAATGTCATTACGATATTACGATAGAGGCAACGTAAAACCACATAGTCTATTTAAATACTAGAGACGATACTTCATTCATTTATCACAAGCATTACGCTAAACTAATACCTGCTTAAAAGTCTTGATTGTTTCTGCTTTTTATCTGTCAGCGTGAGTAAGTACTCTTATAGACCATCAAAGTCAAAGGTTGTGTACTCTGTGTAGGTCAATGTCATCATGAACAATAAAAATCTTCTGGTTATCTTCATCACCAAAGTAACCCATGTTAGTAGTGTAGTCTCCAGAGAGAGTTGAACATCACCGCTTTTACGACAAGTCATCAGTTCTATGCTCATTTGTAAAATGTGTAAAATATCTTTCGCAAAACACCAATCAGAAAAAATAGTTTATCAGCTTATGGAGGTTTTCCACTGATTTTAGTATCAGGTGATATTGTTCTACCCAAGTGAATTATCGGTGGACAAGTGCTTGGTTTGCCACAAGCGTTTAGATATACTTCGCATGTTTCCAATCAGCTATCGAACGTGTCACAAAGGAAGGGATAATATCGAGTTGCATCGAACACTGTGCTTGCTTATCATTTTAATCTTCTTGTAATGGAAATGCCAGTTGTGCACAGTAAGAGAACAATAGAAACCTGACCACTCAAAAGAAAGTAGTTTACGTACAAATTAAAAGAAAATTGGGTATTTCAATAGCCAAATACTTCAAGGCAAAAAAAGGCAAAAAGAAAAAAATTCCAATGTTAAAATTTATGAATCACAATAATAAAAAAGGAGTTCATGTGATTGTCTCAGTATAATTACGCAATCTTTGTAATGGTATAACACTATAAAACATGCTATGATAAAAGCCTAAGGAGACTGGCGGAAATTGAGCAGGTGTGCAAGTCAAAACGAATACTTTAGCTTCAGAAAATAAAGACTGATCCCAACAGAGTACACCATTGGAAAAACTAAACATACAGCCAGTTTTCAGAATACGAAATGAATCCTGACATTTTAGGTTTGACTTGGACAAGTAAAGCAAATTGAAATGCCAAACTCCATAACCGGTGAAATATGTGATGTGTACAGCTGTCTCGCAAACAACAATCTCGTTTTTATGGATTCTCTTCGCTTAACCATATGAGGCATGATAAGATACTAGGTATTTGATGCAACCAGACTGCAGAATCCGAATGTAACAAACAAGACGAAGAAAGATGTACCCTACAGAAAATTACTTTCCCACTCTCTTGTAGTATCGAACGAATGAAAAATTGTTTAGTTACACCAGATATTCAATTTCCTGAGCAGCTAAACAATAACCCTATTTGCGTACAAGTGTAACAGTGAGATATATGTATATATAAAATAGCATAAAACATGTAAGGGGAAATGAATTTTGGCTCTTTAAAATAAAAGATGATCTCAAGCGGTAAGCTATTAGCCTAACTCGCAAGTTATCCATCCGCTATGGAATCCTTTTAATTTATGACTTCTTCGATCTTAGTGGTCCATCCATATTTTTATTGTTTACTAACTTTCGAGCAGTTTGTCTTTCGTGTGAGCAATAAAGACATCAAAAGCCAAAGGTTATGGTCCTTTGACAGGGCCAATCTCTTCACGAACAACAAGAAGCTTCTGCATTTGCTCACGCTGCACTAAACAAAACCACAAGTATTTAGAAAGGCATTCATCTTTTGATAGTGACAGACCACACAGAGAAACAAATGGATTTGCTCAATATATCATTTTGTTTGTATCGAAAAAGACAACATAAAAGGAAGAAGAGCGATAAATCCTTTCTATTTCTTATTGATGTCCCAATTCTTTCAAGGTATTACTCAATACATTGAAGCAGAACAACTGATATGTTTGCCATTATTCTACCGTAGCAGAAATCATTATCAACTTGAATTAATTCGTCAAATGAAAACTATGGCTCCTAAGTAGAAATCAGCGTCAAAACTAAATCTGTGATGAACAATAATTATTCACCATACATTGTCTGGGCCAAATTTATGAGGAAGTAACTGATTCACTGTGCTAACTTAGTGTTGGTTATTGATTGCAATGGCATATTGACAATTGCCTACTGGATAAGTAAGATAACAGTGTCCAGAAGAGAAAATGTAAATCATTCTGGTAACAACAGAAACGTACTTAGTTTGATGAAATCGAATGTAAATCCTCACGTAATAGAAAGGAACGACCAATGTTAAAATTAGTAACACTGTCTACTGTGTTACTGCAAAATACAACAGCACACCACCCATTTAATATTAAATATTCACTTACGAATAATTATATAAATTATGGTATATTCAAACGAGAATACCTTATTTGCTACACGACAATCTTAGAGTGCCATACCAAGGTTGAAAACATTGACAACGAATTCCTGGCCTGTTTTTACTCTTTCAAGAGGAATTAAGGATCAAAAAGGGCTAAATCCACATCCATATTGTGTGACAAACATTAAAGCCAGGTGATCCGCAGTCAATGGTAAAATGGATCCCCCAATACATCACTTTGGCTTAGTGGTATCAATTTAAGATAAAAGACATCCGCTCATAACATTCATTTTGCAAAACGGCACTCTAACAGTCAAAGTCACCTACTGAATTGTTACCTTTCAATTTCTTAATAATTTACCAAACTCTCCATTGTCTAGGCACCTGTGTATATGCATCAGACGAATGACTGAATGGGGCCTCAAGAGTATACCTTTGCGACTCATTTGTTTTCTCCCTACTTGACAAAACTGATACCGAAAAATCTGTCATAAGGAAAGAGTTTAATTTATGATACCAGAAAGTAAAAATCTATTGATACTGGAAAGACAGATTTCCCAAATTAATATGATTTTCCAAAGCTGTAACGCTTTGAAGTTGCACTTTCAGCTTCAGGTAACGTGAAGCAGACACGAGGCATGCTGAACTTTTTAAACAATTGGAACATAATTTACAAATATATGAAAAAGTTTTATTCCTGTCGGAAAGTCCCTTACTCCAAAGCGTTTACAGTTTTAATGGAAAATCAGGTTAAGAGCAACTGTGAAGTGTTTTACAACAGAAAGCTTTCTATAAACACCTGATTATAAAGTAGCGGTAGTGAGTAACAGAGAACATGCCTGTGATACAATTCGATTCTCATTGCTTGAAGGCTTGTTTTCAGGTATATATGATAGTCCTGCCATAATCGTTCTGACTGTTTCATTTTAAGCAGTGCACCAACAATCTGGAGGAATGCACCCAGATGTACTGTACCTTTTCAGTTAAGATAATGTTGTTCCCTGTTTGGAAATCTATCAATCAGAAATAGATTCGGACTATTATCCGTTTTCTATTTTAAGATAAGTTATTAAGCATTACAAAAGATAAGTCAATAATGTTTATTTTTGGTATTTTCTATTATGTGATCTAAGAGAACTACCCCAGAACAGAAAACTAAATTAATTGTTTCCTAACAGTAAAATAACTTCCTGCATTTGCTGATTTGAGTAAAAAAATTCTTGTAATCTTTGCCAGTCAAGTAGTTGGTACATGTATTGTACAAAACCGTAGACTCCGAGAAACTTCTAGTATCAAACAAGAATGTAGTCTAATTTTGTTTAGACTAGTTATTCAAAAATGTTTAAATATGAATCACGGCTCGTACGACCCCTTCATGTGTCACAGTTTGTGGGAACTAATTTATAAATATAAAAATGCGAATCTTAGATGAAACCGATGAAACGGACTACACTTTTTATACAATAACTACACTAAAAGCTACATCTTTGTCATTGTTTTATTGAGTAGAAATGTTTTTGTTTGCAATATATGAGCAAAAGGACAGTATTCTCAAGGACGTATTACTCTTAGTTTATTTAGCAGAAAAAGCAAAAATTGTTATAGCAAAGAAATATTGTTTCGTAATTTTTTTCGGATAGCACAATCTTAACACATGATCCAAATAAATGATTTTTCATCTTCAATTTCCCATCAATTTGGAAACATATAGAAGAAAAGAAAGAACAAAACAATATCACTTTATGCCTTTGACTGTTCCAAAACTGAAAGGAATTTCATCCTCTGATAACTCATACGAGAAAGACAAATGAATTATGTTCTCACTACATATTCAAACAGACTAATATAACGAAAGAATTGCATGTGAACAAGTTCGAGTAAATTTCCTGCAAGGATCCTTAATGTGACAATTTTGAAAAGGAATGATAAGCCGTTTTCCTACGTTCTCATTATTTCAAAAATATAAATTTATGACATAAAACAATTTAAAGATGTCGATAAATCAGAAAAACCCACACGCAAAACGCGAATCATACAGTAACATGATATAATGTTATTACATTTATCTCAAACCGAAGTAACAGAAACCTTTATTCCAAGAAACAATAACACCACTATGGCTGTATATCTATCAAAAACATCCAGATCTCTATGCCGATCGTAAAAAAGATTTATATGTTTCTCTCAATGTAGAAAGACATTTTTCCATCTGCATAAAACTTATGCAGTCTTTGTTTTTATTATCTAATTTGGTAAGTGTAATCCTTAAAAAGCTGTCAAGATTGACTGTTAAGATTCAAAATGTACAATTATTGTTACAAACATTTAAGTTTCTTAAATGTTACATTATTGAGTGCATCAGAATAAAAGGAATATTTTTAATCATTTACCTTGGTCTAACTTATTCTGCGAAGCTTCCTGTAATGACATTAGTATCGTCAGTACACGGAATTTGTATCAGTTTCAAGACGTCGAGAACAAAAGAGAGGACATAAGAATTTCACGCTGTGCTTTTGATGCGCCATTGTTCCCAAACTGATACTTGTTCAGATGTTTCTTATACACGGCATTATTGTTTATAAAATATTGATACATCGTCATTCAATGATTAAGGTTAATTCGCAGATTTTTTCTGTCTATCGGTAATTTTGGTTCCTCAAGCATTTTAAATACTAGTATGTCTATGTGTTAACCTTATTGATATATTTACAGTGACAAGTTTAGTCATCACAGCTCTAATGATCCTCACTGTAAGCAATTACAGGTCCATTACCCACCCTCACTTATATCCGTATCAATTACCACCGAATGTTTGTGGAAAGAAAACAAGTGGATCAAGGGTAAAGCAGTCTCAGAACTCAGCATCACTTATCTTCCTCCCGTCTTCAGCTCATTATCGAAGACATAAAGCAAAGCTAACAGTGCTGTTTACAACATTAGATAACTGAAGATAACAGTTGAGGAATGTTACAAAAACGAACGAACCTCCGCCTTTGACTTGAATGGCAAATCATAACGTCGAATAAAAGCTACTCTTTTCATGTTGTTTCGAGCATTTCTGTTAAAAATCAGAACGATATTGGAGGAATAGAGTTGTCCCGTTAAAGGTCTGGATGGTTTGTTTATATTTTTAACATGCAAATTTTCCTCATCATAAAATAATCATTTGCATAGAGAGCGTAATTGATAAATATTTGATTGGTGAAATACCTTCTGCAATATTAAATAATTTGAATAGTTTATGAGATAAAGAAAAACAAGTGGAAAAATGTAAACAAATCTTTTGGATCCTTAACATGACAAGTCGAACATAGAGTTTCTCACTGGGTGCCACATCACAAAAAGGTACAACGGCAATTGAATTACACTATTTGTACAAGCGATTACCCATTCAGAGTACCAGAAAAATATTCAGAGTGAAGCAGAATCTTGGTGCTCCTCACCTTCTCCTGACCTTATGATCTTATTAAAGATCGAGATTTCCTGCAACAAGTTCTATGATCATGAAGTGAACTGTTACCTGTCAATACCCATTACCTTTAAAATCAGTATCCATTAACATAATAGTATTGTTGACAGGTTAAAATGGACCGCATAATTAACACTTGCACGAGTACTTTCGCGTCATATTTTCAATACCAATTACAATTTTGATACAATTGTTACATTTTCAAATATCTTCGACGAAAGGACCGTGTTTTGGATAAGGTAATGGCTGATTTCTCCCTCGGTGGAATTTTAATTGTAACAGAATTTGAATTTCAGGGACAATTTTTAATTTTCTTGTGTTATTAAAGGCTCATTAACATTAATGTGCCTTCATTATTATTTTGTTTGACAATTTATGCACAAGTCTTTTTGGTGAAAATGTAAACACATTCATTTCAATCATTTGGCAAACAAGTATTTTTGCAGTAAAACTTCGTGTTCCGTATGA
Source organism: Haplosyllis anthogorgicola (assembly GCA_038406195.1). Taxonomy (NCBI): domain Eukaryota; kingdom Metazoa; phylum Annelida; class Polychaeta; order Phyllodocida; family Syllidae; genus Haplosyllis; species Haplosyllis anthogorgicola. Next base: position 4,568 of record JBCAUI010045782.1, on the reverse strand, counting down.
TCCTGACGGAATTTGGGACATCTATCGCCATTAAAAAGATAGGACAGACACGTTGGTAGACAGATACCATTTCAATGTTTTCCATAAAAAATGGTAAACTGACGGGTTTTCTAATAATAACATTTAGGTGCGAATATCACGTCTATTGAATAAGATTTCAGTTCGATGACAAAACATCAGCCTCTACACACGCTACAGACCAATCAATCATCTGTATTAATGTGCCTCTTGATTTAATTAAAATGTTTTAAAGTATGAGGAGAAACCTGCCATTCCATCGTGTTTTTCTAACGCAAATCTGGCCACGAAGTTGTTTACGTATGAAACGAATAAAATCAATGCACCTATTGACTGGTCAGTGTTATCTCTTTCTAACACTCTCATACCGTTGAGGTGCAGACAAGAATTGTCTGGCTTATGAGAACTATAAGTAATAAAGTAAGGTATTTGCATAGTGAATTACTATGGATTCACTTCGATTTTTACGGTAAAAAGTTTAATTCAATTTGAGACCAGTTGGTCGTGCAGTGTTTGCTTCAGCTTTTTCCTGCGAGACCAGAAGTCATTGCAGCCAGGCGTCTCTTTAGAATTTTTTCACTTCCATAGCACTCGTTGAAGAAAATCCGACCGTACAACCGTGAACAATAAAATCGCGGTTGCTCTCACTTTTAGGTGAAAAACTGTGCGTTTGTACGACCTTACCCTGCACCCACAAGGTAAAATTCTACACAAGAAACTTAAAAATGAAAGACATTTCATCAGGCCCATGTTGCATGACCCTGTTATGCTGCACATTGCGTGATTTTTCATTATTTCCTGCAAAATAAATCGCTTTCAGCGGCAGTGAAAATTCATTGAATTACCGTAATCTACTTATGTACTGAATGTATCCAATTATCTATGACAATTTTGTTTACCGTCACCGGTAAAATTCTAGTTATAATATCAGTAATGTTCAACTAAGGCCAGTTAATGTCCCGTGTCAATTGAAGCAACAGTCACCGGCCGCTGAGCATTCAGCGAGTATCCAACAGGAGATGTTCACTTTTAGGTTTCATTTTACAGTAAGCAATGCCAAGGAAGGAGATCGAGAACCGTTTGTATTCAAACTCTGTCAATAAACCTATTGCCTGGTCAGTGTTATCTCACCCTAACACTCTCACACCATTAAGGTGAATTGGAGGACTGTCTGGCTTATCTGAACCACAATAATTGATACACTGTGTTGAAACAGGTTTCATGCAAAGGATTACAATGGATTTATTCAAGAGGTTTTGCACTATGTACAAATACATCAGTTCCTGTACGCCTGTTCATCTATTTTACGTGGAAAAGGTACTTTTCATTTATTAGCCTCGCGAAAGCGAGGATTCTGCAACGATGGAGATCTAGAATTGACAGATTTTATGAAATGTTTTGAAATTAGAGGGCGCTGGACGCCCCCCCCCTCCAACCACCATCACCCCCATGCCTTATATGGGTGCTGGAGGGAAATTCAAATTTCAGCAGTTCTGGACTCAGTGTGCAAAGTTGGGAGACTGGACCCCTCCCCACCCCGTGTAGTTGACTGTACAGAGCGAGGCTGTAACCGACAGGTTGCCTTTCCTGTTTTTTACTATTTTGATGTCTCATTTTAGACACAACCCAATATAGGCTCAAGCCAGAGTAGAGGTTTGCCTCCACTTTTATATGCCTCTTCAATCAAGATGGGTGGGTGATAAGCATTTCAAAGAATAAGTTCTATCAAAACGTTGTCGGTAATAGTCATCATCAAATTTAAAAAGAAAAAAAAAACCCACCTAAATTGCTGGTTGTCAAATCGGGTAATAAAATATAAATTGTGGGAGGAATTTAAATGAGGTGACAATATGACAAAGATCTTACTGTGTTCGAGACACTTTCGTCATATTTTCGTCAACACCTGAAAAGATCATTTCAATGAAGGAAGCTCATAATGATAGTTTTTCTAAAAGCAACATTTAAATTATTTTTCGTACAAATTTTGCAAACCTGCACTGTACTCTATTGTCCCGTAAGCAACTGGGTTAATGGAATACATGAGACTAGTCTTTTGCCTATTGTTCCTTACATAAGTTACAGCTGCTCTTTTCGCATAATTTCCTGAGTGTACATAAGCTCACTTATCAGCTGCCAAAAGGCTAAATAACTTCACCTAAGATAGCTGCAGACAACATCAGGTGATATTTGATGTCCAGTTCTCCTGTCAATTGATGTGATGTGGAAACTGATGTGAATGAACCGGCATTTAAATCTTAAATCCAATTGTATGTACTATAACAATGGTATTGATATTATTATTGAAAATGTATTAAAATGTAAAAGTTCTTACAATATGTGCCATAGTTGTCAGAATTTCTTGTCGAGACTATCACTCTAAGAACGTTTCAGCCTTTGCTGAATAACAACTAAATAAATATATATAAAAACGCACTTTCTCTTCTTCCAGTAAAATCACAGAGTATCTGTTTTCTGAATTTTACACCGTGTTAAAGTTGTATGTTGGTTAATTAGTATTACGCAACACAATGACTTTCATTTGTTTCGTCGGAAAACATCTTCAAACTCCCGACAGACCAACATCCTGCATGTAATAAATTTAGAACTGCTTTGGTGTTTATTGTAAGAAACTACCAGTGTGTCCCTTAAAGCTCTTCTGTCATTTGTAAGGATTCATTTTATTATCTACTAAAGGAAATAATAATAAAATGAAAAATCGAGGCTTAATTTTAATATGTAAAAGGGAACAAAGTCAATCCTTGATGTGACTATCATACATTAAAGGATAAACAAATTCCAACATCTATTTGCTCCTAAGGATTACATTATATTTCCCATACAAGAGTAAATTTAAGTATGAAAACAATTTTCACTCAAACAAACAATAAGGAAATATACTAAATGACCCAAACCGAAACACTTAGATAAAAATCTACAGGTTTGATTTTACCCTTGTAAAATATTAGGAAATCATTTATTTTCTAACCTGCACCTTAAACTAATTTCATAAATAAATTACATGTTACGGAACTTGACTAGCTGCTTTGGTGAGGGACTGTGATTCAGTTTGGAGGGTTGAAGTCAAACACATAACATTAAACATTCATTGACCATCCAAGACCTAAGAATTTCAAATTGCACTTTTGAAAGCCGACTCTGCTAAAATTCACGTAGCATGATAAGTTCTTATTTCTTTCTAGTAAAGTGACATAATGACTGGCAGATCCATTTCTCAAATTTTTAAATTCGTAATTTAACTGGATGCCGATAATAGGTTCCTTCGAAAATAAGGTTCCATGACTATTATGGACTTCCTTCTGTATGATTAGTGATTGATTACAGAGAACTGAACAGCGAAATGAGACTCGAGAGCCCCTTTGAAGAAGGCTTTAAGACTTTCAAGAGGCAAAAACTAGTGCCAGCAGCACTATTTGAGTATTTTCCTGTCATTTCGCTTTCATTACCAGACATGTAAATGATAAATCTTTTTTGTTCAATGCATTCTGACGAATTGAATCATGTTCGGCACTCAAGCAGGGTGAATTGCCTGCCAGGTTTTGCATTTTAAAACCAGAATTTTGGGAAAAAAACCCCAATAGGACTCATAGAAAACAACATCAAACATCATGAATGCATAAAGCATAAAGTATATATTTTGTAGACTAGTGCTATGCAAATTACGATCCAAGATTAAATAGGGAATTCATCTAGTCATGGGCAACTTGACACCAAAAATTTACTTCTAAAAAGTGCCTTTCCTGTGTATTTTAACGTGTTAAAACTTTGAAACTTTGGGCTGCACGAGAACAAGTTCCTTGTATTTTCCAATAAATAAATGTATCATAATGGTTTAGTAAACCACAATGGACTTTAAATCCACAATATTTTGTTACAAAGAGGAAAAAATTACACAACAAAAAACATTATCTATTGGCTTTTAGCTACTACAGGCAATGTTTAGCATAGGAATTGCATGAGATATAAAGTAAAGTTTTGCCTTACCCAACCATCAGCATAAATTTTATTTTTACAAATCTTTTAACCACTTGAAACATCCATTTTGATGATCTACCTTGCAACTAATGTTTTGCAAAATACAAAGAGATTTCATTTCTATTGAAATCACGAAAACCAATAGAGAATTTGATACTCCCTTAAGCTTAACCATGAGCCGAGTAACACTCTTTCCAGTTCCATAAGCTATTTTCATTCCCTCATTTGATTAGATGGAAATATCTAGACAATGAACTTGTGATACTATCAGCAATATGTTGGACATGGTGGACTCAAGTCTAAAATATTAGCGATGGACTCAAGAAGAATGATAATTAGATGTTTGTCCAGACAAGTATTCCCATCACTGTCAATATTGATGTTGAAACTAGAAGATACACGACACTAAAATGTGGAGTAGAATAAGTCAAATGCCTAAAAGTAGAAACTACTCCGCAAGTACATAAATGTAAACTCATGGCATATTGATACTGCCTTCTATTTACGGATTCCTACCTAGGAAGTGCTGACTCCTATTTTATCAACCTTAATGCCCT
>JBCAUI010045671.1:0-20810 GCA_038406195.1 Haplosyllis anthogorgicola | reverse complement strand
TGGATGCCAGACATCTGGAATAACAATTTGCAATTGTACAGACAATTACACATGCACAGGAATGTATAAAGTAATGCGGTATTCAGGGTCCAAGAGGGGAGCCTCTTTACAAAATATGATATGATACATTAGGTGAGCAAACATACAGCACGGCACAGTGAATAAGCACTACCATTATAACATTTATGGTGCCGGAAACTGGTAGTACAACCAGGGTTACAGAAAGCAACAATATGGTACATTTAACTACAATTAACGTAAAACGTTCTAAAAGTCAGATTAAAATATGGTACAGTTCGTGAATACAGTACAATTCATGAATATGGTACAGTTCATGAATACAAGACACATACGTTTGGTACTTTCATCTGTAGTAGGACTCCAATCTTCTATGGTGACTCATCGGGGAATGCTGCTGCAGCATTTCACCACAGGGCCCCCGGTGGTGCCTTTGTCCATGCTCCCTCTTTTCATGGAAGTGGGGGATCTGGGCCCACCAGACACGGGGTCATCAATGACTATGAAACCGGAAGCAGTGGACTTGATGGATTGGCCATCATCAACAACACAGAAACTTGAGGTGATGGACTCCGCATCCACTTCAGGCGGGGACATCTCTCTGGTTTCCGAGATGGGCTTTTCTTCGAGTGGCATCCTGTGAGCCCACAATCCCAAGATGCCTGGGCGGGGTTGCTTCTACATTCCTGCCCAGGCAGACTCCTTCATCTGTTTCACCACATCGGCTACGACTTGGTCAGTGAGGGCACCTGTGGCTTCACATACAAGGTGAGAAGTTATTTTGTGTAACAGGAAGGGTTCCTTTGAAACTGCTGCCATCAGAGTCAGCATGCCCATGGGTATGGCAACTTGGGGGTCAGCTGGTGTAAACCCAGGTAGTCATTCCCAAGCTGAACTCAGTATACCTCTTAAGAGTTGGGTCATCCAAGCCTACTTTGTAATGCATAACCGGGATCTGGTCACCCCCAACTCCCACATCTGGTGCTGGGGTACCCCCTTGGGTGTCGATCAAGGGTTCCACCAACACCCCCAATGGGTCCGGGGGTCCCATTGGGGTCCCTGACAACTTGCAATTCAGGGCTGCATTGGGTGTTAATGTCGCAGGCTTACCGGGCTGGGGTGGTTCATCATCATGTTCAGCCCCAGTCTTCTGCCCTTCTTGAGTGGTCAGGACTTTGAGGCGGCATGTTGGGAGGTGGAGCCCTGACCTCAAACTTCGGGTACTGGGGCCCCTGCCTTTTCTAACTTCTTCAGAATGGACCCTCTTCCTCAGGATGACCTGGCTGACCCAAAAATGGACCCAAAGAGGGTATCTGATAATTTCCGGAGTTCTTCCTCCTGGGGCATTGGGTCTTCCATCTCCCACCTGTGGTTTTCCATCCATTCCATGAAGGTGGCATATTGGAAACTTCCCAAACTGTCCAAGCAAGCCTTGAATTTGATCAAGCTGTCCGGAAGGTACACGTCATCCCCTGTCCCTTTGTAATCGGCCACACTATACATACCAGAGGCACTAGCAGTGTACAGCAGGGCACCCCCATACATGCAGTACCTGTCATAGACCCAGACCCACAGATCCTCATTCGGTTGACCTCCATCATAGTAACAGTCAGGCATGAAGTTATGAATTTCCAGGTGCGGTGGCACTGGGATCTGGAACAAGGTCGAGTAATCGTAGCGATGGCGGGTGGTCATAAACATGTTCCAGGTGAGATCATTCAAGCAGCCAGGTTCTGGTACTGGTTGAGACCAACTCGGTTGACATCCATGCTCCAGCTGGGTATTGGGAGCCCCTTGAGTCCTTCCTGAGGGATGGCTTCGGCTATGTACTTCGATGGCTGGTATACGGGATTTGGCGGTTTGTCATCATTGTGGGTGGAATGCCAGATGGTCCTGGTTTGCTAACAGGACCAGTCCCTATGTTCCTTTGGCTTCTTGCTGGGTCTTGCTTCATTTAACTGAGTCTGACACCCCCTACTGGCATGCCGGGTCCCGTGGTTTTCGGGTGATGGGGATCTCTACCTCTCCGTGTGGACTGTGAGCATTGCAAGGGTCTACTGTACTCCACAACAGGACTGTTTGGCCAGTGGGCATCAGGTGTGGTTCTCTCCAACACGTCCTCTCAGACCAGGCTTTTCACCATGCTCTTCATTTTCAGTTTCAGGCTCTTGAAGTGAACCCCACGGGGTGTCTTGAGACATTCTGGCCACAAGAGTGGTCTGTATCCTGGTTGTCTTCTGCCACAGGAGTCCAGGGACAGTCCTCCATACTACCACCTGGAGGGGCTTGCCCCGATGTCTTGAAAGTACTTCTGTTGTCGGTTAATGTCTTATTTCTTCCCCTATCTATGTACTCATTTTGTAGGAGGTTGAGCATCCCAGAAATGGCTGTCACGACATTGTCTGAGGGTGTCAAGTTCATGGGCCTGAGGGCAGGGAGGCTCCTTACCAGGGACCTGGTGGTGTCTCTGATGACCCTTCCCTGTTGCCCATACCCTTTGTATGTCAGCACTCTATCCAGATTACCAAACAATCTGGTAGGCATGCAACTCATCTCCTCAGGCGTAAGCGCCAGGGACCCAGTAATCATCTCTGGGGTTGGTGTTCTTGGGGTCGGGACCTCCAGGCTTCAGAGCAGCCCACATAGCTGCCAGGAGCATGGGGTCCACCAGCAGTTCCTGACACCTGCACAGGTACTGTCCTTGTCTCTCATCAATGGGTGTGGACGGGTCCAGCCCATTTAGATAATTGCTGTAGCCATACCACTGGACACTGGTCAGCTCACTCTCCCAGGCCCAAGCATCCAATTGACCTTGAATCCTCTGTTTGTCCATCACAATGTCAGCATCTCCACAGGTCTTTCAGAATGGGCTGATACAGTGGCCGGGTGGCCCAGACATGTTCATTGAATATCTCCAGCTGCCACTCCTCCTTAGCCTTGGCGTACACCAGGGTCTGGCATTCCTCTGCAACCGTGAAACAGAACTCGTGGTATGTGATGGTGTGCATAATTGTAGGAGCACTGGTTCTCTGCAAAATGGAGGGTGTCAGCTAGAATCACTACTTGAGATGCTGTATCGGGGACAGCGGCAGCATCCGTGAGGATCCGTTTGGCCAGTTCTTCATGTTTTTCCAAGTTATTTGGTTTTGTATATGGGTTGAGGCTGTGGTTAGGATCGATGACCCACTGAGACAGCACAATAGTGAAGGTTTCCTCCATCACAGCTTTCCCAGTCTTCTGTTGAGTGATGTTGACTCTCCGATGTCCCAGCACGAAATGAGCTCTCAGCCTGCGAGGAATTCCTTTTATAGGGCTAGTGACATCATCATGACATCACTGCTCAGCCTTGCTTTGGATTCACCCTGCTATTTTTGCAGCTGCACCCTGGATTTTCCTCATTTTGATTTTGACCACTGAAGAGTGAAGATGCCATGAGAGGGAACTCAAGAAGTAAGTACCATTCATATGCTAACTTCCCCCTGGGTTATTTCTGTCCGGGGACCCCTCAAATATGGCCTGGCAACCACCCAGGGTGCTTGGGGTATACGGGGCCGAGCAGCATTCCCGCCATACTTTGAAATTTTCATGGTTATCCGTATGCCCCCAGGTTCTCAAATCGGGGGGGGGAGGTATTTCATGCAGATGGGGGTACAGGCTCCCCCAGATTAATGTAGTCCATCATTATATTTCGAGGGTAGAGTCCCGGATAGCCAGTTCCCCTGTATGTGGACTCTCAAGAGTGCAGGGTATGCGTGCCAGAGGCTCCCCCAGATTAATGTAGTATTCTCTCCATTTGCAGGCAGACTCTTCAGACAAAGGGAAATCTGACTCTCAAGCACTTCAACCGTCCCCCTAGAAGGATCTCCCACCTGAGGGTGACATTGCCCCATATGCTGGGAGTGAGGAAGTGAAATGAGCTGTGGATGGCCTTATGAGCCAAATGGAGGCACAAGATCAGAGTGCAATAGCAGGCCCTGATGGCTCCTGGGCTGCCAAGGCCCTCCTAAAGTGGCTCTGCAAGAGGCACTGGGCCCTGTGCTGGGATCCTGGCCTGATTTCAGCTGCCAATGTGGATAACTGGGCCTTGCTGGGGGTCCTGCCCATCATGTATGGCATGCACATGGAGGTGCGGTCCATCACAGTGATGGAAGACACGATCCAGCAGGGGTATTTTGGGCATTACACAGAGGGTGATGGGTCACCCCTGGATGACTTTAATCCCATAAGCCAGGTGGCTTTATTAGTTACCTATCTCATCCCGGTGGTTAAGGGCAAGTGCTAAGGGCATGCTTATGCCCTGACAGAGGTACACATGTATGAAGGGCAGGACACTATGCCTATCCAGAATGCCCTTCATTGTCTGGACCAGGCCGTCAATTCAACGGACCTGGGAATGGGAGCACCAGGTGTGTTCATTCACATCAACAAAAATACAAAAGCCAGACACTGGCCCAACTTCCTGGTGCACTATGGTCTACTGCCAGCTTTCACCCACATGATGGATAAATATGGACATCCCGAGATTCATTTTGAGGATAACAATGGTCCCTGCTGACCCCTTATAGCCAACGTTGTCAACCATCTGATCAAAACATATGACAACAAGGGGATCATCCCTTTTGACACTTATACTAATGATGGAATCTGGTCACCGGAGCATACAAAGAACTCGGAGATGGTGCATTCCATGCCAATACAGTTTGAATGATACACTAAGGATGAGGACAACCTAGGTCACAATGGGGACATGCACTGCATGATCCATTTCATGGAGAAGGCAAAGGATGCCAACATCCTGGACGTTGAATGGCATACCCGGATCTCTGATCCCAACTTCTCCTATGGTCTCCGGGATGGTCTCAGCATGGCTGGTGTCAGTACATTCCAGCACCCAGTCCCACTGGTCCTCCAGTGGGGAGATACAAGCCAGTCACACTGCAGGAGATGACTCTGTTAAACGAGGGTCAGAGGGCCCTCATGGACTACCAAAGCCAAACAGCCATATGGCACCTACATGATGTGTGTATGGCTTTTGACATAAACTCCCACTATGAGATGGCTCTTGGGGAGGCCAGGTGGAACCTCTGGTTGATCTACGAGAAAAACCAGGACACTACTCTCCCTGAGCCCTGACTTCTTAGCATTGGCATTGCTGAGGGCTGTATCATAATGGCCAACACCCAGAGAGACCTGATGAGGACAACCCTTAACTCCCAGGAAGCCAGCTTCAGCCAGTTGAACCGTGAAATGGCTTTGAGACTCAATATGGTAACCCGAGGGCTGGTGGCTCTCTAGAGATATGAAGTCACCTGGACCTATGCCGGGTTCTTGATGGGTACAGGCTTTTAGTTCCCTGCCCAGACCTTCCCCTGCCACCTTTCTTCCCCAAGGAATCAGTCAATGTTTGGGATGCCCTGGGGGATGAACTCATTTTTGGTGAGTCCTTGGCCCAGCTCTGGGTGCCTGTGACCCCAAACACCAGCAAGGGTGCTGGACACCTGAAGGGAGAATCCAGGGATCCCCATCAACAGCCTTCTCCTGTGAAACCATGCACCTCCAGGACTGGTCCTATGAAGAAAAGTCTGGCAGCGGTGGGCCAGAGAAGTGCCATGAGAGTATATGCTCAATTGGTGCAGGCCTCCAAACCCAAAGTGGGGATATCATTGCTCCATGGCCTCATACCAGATGGGCAGAAAACACCTGTGGAGAAGAGAAAGGGGGATGACACACACAGTGACTCTGCTCAAAAATGGCTCCAGGCAGAACCAGATTCCCCCAACAATGAGCTGGATGAGGTTGTAGAAGTCCAGGCATGTGAAGGCTCTGTGGATATTGATGAGGATGATGATGACGATGAGTATGGTGGAGGTGACCATTGGAAATCCAGAACAGAATCTGGAAGCAAGGAACAAGCGTCATGTGAGCCCTCCCGGACCATCCAGGCTAAAAATCCCAAGGAGGCATATGATTCCATGGTGCAAAAGGCTAAGGCCAACCATAAAGTTCTGTGGGCCGAAGACTTGCAAGAGGCCCAACACCTCCGTAGGAAGCTCAGCGATGCAGACACACTAGACAAGCACAGTCAATCCAATGACACTCTTGTGGATCTGCAGCAGTCATTCCAACTGGTTCACGAGTCTCATGTAAAGGACCTGGATGTGGAGACAGACCTCTGGCCAAAGTGGGTGGACTGCAACCAGACATCTCACACCACGGCCATCAAAGCCCAGTGCAGAAAGCAAGGGAAGAAGGTGGATCCTGCTCACAAACCCACCCAGGCCTACCTCGTAGCCTCCAAGAATGACTGGTCTGTCTGAGCCATACTATGCCCCTCACAAGGAAGAAGCTATTGAACAGATCTGGTACAGTGGATCCAGACAGACCAAACATCATCACTGTCTGTATTGCTCATACGTGCAGTCCAATGAATGCTCCTTCCTGAGCCATGTCATCAGTGTACATTACCGGTGCACCTTCGTATGTGCTCTGTGTGAGTGATGGCCCCCAAAGGGTGAGAAGAACACCAAAGTACCAGTCTCAGCCTGGCAGGACCCCACCCACTTCCTGGAGCACTTCAAGACCTACCACTTGGATGTCACTGGCACCATGGCATGCATCTCACAGTACAGTATGGACTAATGACCACGGACATCCGTATTTCATCCCAACATCAGTACCTTGACACAGAACAGAAGTTATGTGTATCACATTACTCAGACTGTAGTTGTAGTTTGTTATTCATGGTTTTTAGCTTTAAGTCTGGACACACCTTTGGGTTCCATTCTATGGTATGTCATATAGTGCAACTCTTGCCATCCAAGCCATTAGTATTCAATATCCATGTTTGAGTTTTCCAGTTGTATCTTGTACAATAAACCTATTTATTTTACTACAACCAGTGTTTTTGTCTCTTTCCCATACTGACCTCACTTTGCGTGCACCCGTAATGCACTGGCATGAACACAGGCACCATCAACACATAAACAAATAAATACATGTAAATAACAAACTGCATAGGTAGGTACATAAATATTGGGGGTACATGCTGCACTAACAATAAATATGGGGTGTCACAAGGAAGAGGCTATTGAACAGATCTGGTGCCTTCCCCCTGTCTGGTTCTGGCTCTATCCTTTCTGGGAGCAAACGGCTGTCCTCCTCTATTCTGCTGACTGCATCGGCTACTAGATTATGCCTCCCTTTCACGTACTCGAGTGAGAAATTGTAGCTGGCCAGGGCTCCTACCCACCGATGCCTTGTGGCATCCAGATTAGGAGTTGACATCACGTATGTCAGTGGGTTGTTGTCTGTTTTGATGATGAAAGGTACGTGCATCAGGTATTCTTTGAACTGCTTCATGACAGCTCACAGAAGCATGAGAAATTCAAGTTTACTCGAATGATAGTTCTTCTTGTGCTTATGGAGGGTCCAGCTGGTGTAAGCTACAGGGTGGAGCTGCTTCTGCTCATCCTCCTGCTGGAGACTGGCACCCAGACCTATCTTCAAGGCATCTGTGTGCAGGACAAATGGTCAGTTGAAATGTGCCAACTGCAGTACCGGTTCAGACATCAGGGCATCTTTCAGACTTTGGAACACTGCTCTAGCCTTCTAGGAAAGGTGACCCTCTCCCTTTTCTTGTTGGCACCCTCCCCAGTTAGGTAATCAGTGAGGGGCCGGCCACCTTGGAAAAGCCCGGGATGAATCTCCGGTAGTGTCCCACAAGGTTTGTGAAGGACCAGATTTCTGTATAATTCGAAGGCTCCTGGACCTCCTTGATGGCTTTCACATTGTCTCTACTGGGAAGTATACCATCCTTAGATACATGATGGGCCAAATATATGATCTCAGATTGGAAAAATTTGCACTTTGAGGGCTTAAGCTTGAGTCTGTGCATCCAGAGGCATTTGAAAATAGCTCAAAGCCAGGTTAGATGATCTCCCTCCATCCCGGAATAGACAATCACATCGTCCAAATAGATGAGGCAGTAGTTGAGATTCAGCTCTCCCAGCACATTCTGCATACACCTCTGGAAAGTGGCTGGGGTATTACAGAGCCCAAATGGCATCCTCCGGCACTTGAAAAACCCCAAGTTCCCCACTGTGAAGGCTGTGTACTTCTGGGGTTCAGGACACATCAGGATCTGCCAAAATCTGGACAAAAAGTTCACACAGGAGAAGTAACGGGCCCCGACTAGATTCTCCAGGGTCTCTTGTATCTGCGGTAGTGGATATGAGTCCTTCCGTGTATGGTCGTTCAGCTTCCTGAAGTCAATACAAAACCAAGGCCACCATCTTTTTTCCAGACCAACACAACAGTGTTGCTCCATGGACTGTCACTGGGAGCAATGGCCCTAGCCTCTTGCATGACCTTCAGGTGTTCTCAGACCTCTTCCACCATATGGGGTGGAATCCAGCGAAACCTCTCTTTGATGGGGGTCTCATCGCTGACCCAGATCTCATGTTGTGCAGCCTCTGTACAGCCCAGCTCAGTTGAGTCTAGGGTGAAGACATCAGAGAACTCACATAACAGAGCTCTGGCCTTGGCCACCAGATGCAACGGCCATGCCTCCAACCTAGACAAGTCCAACTTCTCCAGGACCTTGTCCTTCTGCTCTTCCTCCAACATGGCCTGTTCAGCTGGCCCAGGCTTAATCCCAAGCTCTTCATCCAACTTGGATAGGGTACCCGGCAGCACAAAGCTCTCTGGGACCTCATTGGTGACAGACACTGTTGCCAAGGGACTACCGGCTCTGATGCACTGTTCTGCAGCTGTTGTATTCTTGAGGAGTACACTGACCTTTTTAGACCCCCACTTCAACCATGTGTATGATGACCAAAATCATATCCCCGGGGGTAGGTGGCCTTCTTCCGGCAGTAATTCCATTGTGGAAACATGAAGCCTCCCCTCCATCACAGACCGTTTCACTCATCCCCGGATGATGGATTGATCAAAGGGTGGTAAAATGATGTCCACCCGAGTTCGCACCATTTCCTCATACTCCAATGGATCACTCCTCATCTCAAGCAGCTTGTCATCCATGGGATCAAGTGGAAGCTCCTGATCCACCAATAATTTTGCAGCCTCCTGAAACACTGACTTCCCTTCCATCTTCCTTGTCAGGGCCCTCCAGATCAGGACTCACCTGGTTTGTAGCAGGGAGGCCACCCAGGCTTTCACCCAAGGAACTGCCAGCTCATCAATCTCACTCTCTCAGATAACCTGTACCACCCGATCCAGGGGGAGTACCAAGCAGTATGGGCACCCATTGGGCAAAGTCCATATCATTCCTGAGAACAAGGGCTACCATATCTTCATCATAGCCCAACACTCCCTCCACCTAACTAATCACATCAAATCTGGCCTCCCTGATTCCCTCTATCAAAGACTCCCCCCCAAAGTAGGTCTGTGAGTGGGTAAACCTTCAACTTGTGGGCTGCTGCATAGCCAGGGGTTATAAGGTTCACAGTAGCTCCAGTGTCCAAGACAGTGAAGCAACGTTCGCTGTCAACCATAACCCAGCCTATGTTGTCGGTCCCCATCCACCAGCCTATTGCATTTTCATTTACATAGGGAGTCTTTCCCCGATGCCAGTTTAGTTTTGGCCTGTTGCCCTGGGCTGGTCCTCAGTCAGACTGGGTGGTGTCAGTCTCTGTGGGGCCTGTGCTCCCTTTCCTGGACGCCTCGACTCATTTAAATAGGTCTTCTGCAGGTTAGTCTTCTCTGGACAGTCCTGGATAACATGCTTGGTTGAGCCACAGATGAAGCATTTCTGCTTGTCCTTGTATCGGTCCATCACTCAGCCAAGCCGGGCATTGACCCCAGATATGCCCAAGTTTTCAAGGGACTCCAACTCGGGATCTGGTTCAGATTCGGAACCAGAACTATTACAGGGGGTGCTGGGTGTCATTGCTACCGAGGTCATCTGGGCCTTGATGTAGGGTTTCCAGTCTCCTGTATCACTATTACAGTGATACCAAGCATCCAGCTGTTGGTGGTGTCCCTGCCTTTCCTGGTTGGTCTCATGTCTCTGGACCAATTTGAGAAATTCATCGTACATGTAGTTCGGTAGGCTGTCCTGTAGGAATGAGAGCAAACTCTTGAAGTCACTATGAAGCCTGCCAAACAATCGATCCTTGGACATCTGGTTGACATTGTCATCGGACAACTTGTCTGGGTACCCCTCCTGCACTACCACTATGATATCTGTCAGCCAGGTGGCGAACATGGCCACTGACTCTTGGGATCCCTGCTGCATGGCATAGAGATCCCAAATAAGAGAGTCATAATCTCCGGATACCTTATACAGGCCATCAAGATGCATGAGGAGACTGTCTAAGGTGCGGACATTCCTCATCCGGATGACCCCCTTCAGCTTCATTACAGAGTTAAGTATCTGGGTCTAAATGAGGGACTCCTTGAACCCCATGTCAACATAGGAGCAGACCACATCCCTCCATATTAAGTACTCTGCTGCTGAGCAGTCTGTGGTCAGGGGTTCCAGCTTAACGGTCCCTTACAGTTGCCACTTTGACTCCTATGGCAAGGACTCTGGTGACACCGCCTCTCCCATCAGGGGTTCTGGCAACTCCTTGCACTATTGCAACTCACAGAAGAGGCTTCAGACAATGACAATCGATCCAAGTCACTTACCCCTCCCCCCAGTCAGGTGATGTGGGTGGTGATGGGGAGGGTTGATGTTGGTGTTGATCCTCAGCTGCCCTGCCTGCCCTGCATTGGGTCCCACCATCTCCACAGGGCTCAACCAGGGCCACTCTCCTCCCCCTTCCAGTGGGAGGCTTCTTTTCTGGGGCTGTACGGGCCCAATTTTGCCTGTCCATGGCCCGGTCCAACTCTTCAAGGTGGGCCTCCCCCAGAGCATCCTACCAGAGCATCCTCTCCATCAGAGCTGGGATCCCAGTGGTGACCTGGTGGTGACCCGGAAGGTCTGAGAGGCCTCCTCATGGTGTATTCAGCCACCTGTTCCTCAGCTGGCCAGTTCTGGGCAGCCCTCCTATGATGTTCGGCCCTGTCATGGGCCTGGTGCATGGCTCTGGTGGCCTGCTGCCAGGCCACCATCAATGGTACATGGATGACATTCAGGTCAATGGTATGCCCAATCCAGAGCTGGTAGCCAGCGGTCAAGTGATCTGAGATCTCATGGCCATCTTCCGGACTCAGCCCCTCCCCATCATTCTTCATCTGAAGAATAGCATGGTGGAGCGGTTATCCAGGAACACTATTTTGTAGACCTCTGGGACTTCTGCCTGCAAGAGGTCTCCCAGCACCTTGGCATTCCACAAGTGCCGAGCTGGGGGGGGGGGGTAAAACTCCCCATCAGCTAACATCTCCTGAACTATCAACCAGAGTGCATATTGCTGCTCTGGGAGGCCCATTGGTGGGATCCTCCTCCCATCTTAGAGTTGTGGCCCATGACTGCCTTCCATCCACACTCCAGGAGCCTTCTTGCCCTCAGGATTCATGAGCATTTCAGTGGCTACTTCTACCACCTTTTCTTCTAAGTTCTTCCCAGTGGTGGTCTCATCACCTCCGGGGTTTCAGTCCTCTGTGTTGTTATCCACAGACGAACTGTCAGCATCCATTGTGCTATTGTCGCTCCCAATATTTGTGTGTTGGGTTAATGTGGGTGCCAGGGCCCAAGAAAGTAAAAAATACTACAGGGTGTTACACCGCTCCATCTGACATGATCAGTCAGTGCCCTTGAATTAGCCACCAAGTACCCATTCTCATTCAGTTGTCCAGTGCTTAGGGCACAGGCCACGGTCTGCGGTATCTACGGGAACGTAAATCACAAATCCAGAAAGTGGTCCAGCCCACTCAGCATCCACCCAGGGATGCCAAGTTTGTGACTGGAGGCATGAGCCAAGGTTTGGGTGGGACCTCATGTGCACGGTATACCAGAGGTTGTTAGGCTCCAGGCCTCGGTGATTATCTGAAGGTACTGAAAGGGCTGGCAATCCTGCCAGATTGACCTACTTGGAGGCTTTATGGATCTTGACATGATGGTTAACACTATGAAAGGTTATACAAACTCAAGGTGACCTGGACCTATGGGTTTGGGTCTTCATACGGTGTGTAATATGGCTAACGAAAACAAGAGTGTGGGTTACAATTGAAATGTCCCTGTTGAGACAGGAATCTGGGGGTAAGGTGCACAATCTTTACCCAAGGAGCACTCAGGGGATAATGCTCCCAGACCTCAGGGCACAAGCCATTAAATAGGGTTGGGAGCCGAGCTGACTGACGTAGACACCATGACATCACTGTTCCAAACATTCCAATCGTTCGATTGTGACGTCACCAGGTCTGCGCATGCACACTGGATATGATCCACCAGGACCCGGGACATCTGGAGGTGTCTCAACCCAGATGGATCCGTAGGACGTGGGTCCAGACGGATCCGGGATGGGGCCCGGTTTTTGGTGAAAAACACATGCCCGACCCCCGGCCGGGTCCGGATTTACTATTAACACGGATACCATGACATATGGAAATCGTGCAATGAAGCTATTTTTCTTTGAAAATTATCCATTTAGTTTTCCATCAATTTGAAGATCAGATAAGTGTAGAGATTCATTTGATGGTTATACTGTTCTACACTTTATAATGTTGGACAACACAGATAAATTGAGAACAGGATAAGCTTAGAAATGTGCACGAATGATATTTGTAGGCATCACTGGCATTGTTTTGTAAGCTTTTAAAAGCTTAAAGCATGCTACTCACTGGAGGATCCAGGATTTTTCGTGCGGGGGGGGGGGGCGCCAATCTTGGAGCATCCCAATTTTTACCCATTTTTTGCGTAAAAATCACCATGAAAATGAAGAAATGTTGGGCTGTACTGGAGGTAGGTGCGCGCGCCACTGGCGCCACCCCCTTGGATTCGCAAATGCTACTTTCATCTTAAAATATGTTACTATCCAATTTTTTTTGGTCTCGTGCTGCTGTTTTTAATCCAAACATCCACCACCTGCACAAGAGCAACGTAACAGTTCCTCATTTTTCTGCTGCTGTTGTTCGTAACTTCCACGAAGAATGGTATCTTCTCCCCAAGAACGAAGCCTTTCCTTCCGACACGCACATGAACGATCACGACACCAGCCGAGCAACATAACCCTCCGACCGTGAAGTCACCACTACCTGCTATTGGTCGCTGTAAATGAATAGCAAAACAGGCATGGCCAAGGGAGTATGTAATGTACATTATACAATATCGTGGAGCACAGACAGTTAATGACAATTGAAGCTGTAACTGCTGTCTAGACTGTGTAGAAGGTCTTTATAGCGAATTTCACACCGAAATATATATCTGCATTAACATTATTCTACCACAATATCCGGATCGTCATTAAAATCCACACATCCTCTTATACTAATCGGTTCCGCTTTCTCGACATCGAACTTCCACGGTCGGTGTAGTATAACCTTTAGCGCGTAGTTTATTCCTCCCCATTTACCTTCATATGAACCTGGCAAACCCTTGGGCAGTGGAATCTCAAACGGATATCTGGAAAAAATGAAAAAAATACTTTTAGATGTAAAGTTTTCGCATCTTAAGAAAACAATGAGTCTACGGAATGGAAAACAGTAAGGTACGAAGTGTAGCGTGTATTTATTGCTCGTCAGGTGCTGCCACAGCTGTGGTGCGGCAGAAAATTGCAGTTCAGCACACCATCACATAGTTTTGGATATATCGCGCTTGGTATGTCACACTTTGTACCCTACTGATCCAATCTTTACTGGTGATTTGGAGAAAAGCAGAGCAGCAGTCTAACGTAACAGTCAATTGGTTCCAAAACTAATGTTGTTGCCACTGAGGGACTCAGAAAGTTTTCGCAGAAATCAAACCTTTTTGGCAAAAATTGAAAGAATGATCCAAAGAAATCAATACATCAATACATTACGATTACTCAAGAAAGTGACACATAATAAAAGTCTAATTTGTGTGACATATCAAGTAATTTGTCTCAACCTGATTGTACATACCTGTTCGCCCCAGGGTTGAGAACTGTACCCTCTTCTTCTGTGCCTATAAGGACCCCACATATACTGGATTTCCTTTGTTTCTGTGCGGGGGGTTGAAGACTGCTTGTGCTTGTCTTCTTCTCTAAGGCTGCAAAATATCAAAACTGTTTCAATAAAGTAGGAAAATTCCGTCAGTTTTGAAAGAATACTATGAAATTCTATTGTTTCCATTAGGGTACCCACTGTGCACTGTAAAACGACACGCAATAAAATGTTTTTAAACCGAATAAAATCAAATGTATGTCATTCACATTTTGGAAGATGCTAGTTCTAATAGAAACTGCAATATGTTTGTCTTATTTTATTGTCAAAGTTGGCGTAAAACACAATAGAAATAAGATTTTGAATTCATACCCTACCGAAAAATCAAGGGATTTTTTTAAAATATTTTTATATCTGGTTCATGCACCCATGTTTTCTTCTTTGACGCATTCATGTGAAAACAGTTTTGATCAGCCAAAGCGACATGGACAAAGACATTCTGGGTAAAATCTCATTACTCTCAAAGACAATTATTTCTTTGAAGTTTGCATTGCTATGAATGGTTTAGATGTGACGGTGAGGACTCTACGAGCAAAGCTGAAATTTATGTCCACCTTGGTACGTGTTTTACGGGCTTAATTGAAATAGAGGATGAAACTCCTATTAGTTTTGGAACAATAGAAGTCTAAAACACATTTGTTCTCTGTTTTGTAAGTTGATTGGAAATTCAGAACCTTACATCATTATGTACATCATTTTGAATACAAGTCAATTGAATAGTTATCAAAATAGAACAGAAAAGAACGTTACGTTTTTTGAGTAGGTTGATGGTGTGATCGAGGAAGACTTCGCTGTTCTTATGAGAGATAACGGAGGCGCTGCCCTTGGTGTAGGCTCTCTGTTCATCCCATGACACGCGCGATGCTCCGTGAATGTTCAATCGAACTTCTACAAATGTAAAATATTCTACTGTCGTTATTGTTACCAGTATGATTGAAATATATTCAAGGGTAGTGCAAGTTTAAGAACAATGGCGTTTTTATCAGCTCCTGACATTTATGTCAATTTTGAACCATGCTGAACAATAGAGAGAACAAGAGAATCTCACACTGCTTTTGATGTGCTATTGTTTGAAAACGGAAAGGAATTTCAACCTCTGGATCAGATTTTTCGTCAAAATAGAAACTCTTGCTTGATGAATGTTGTTTACATTAAAGATTGTGGTTAACAACGTTAAAGGGCAATACAGACGTCATAGTCCATTGAAAAACCAGTGTCTTCTTGTTAACTTATCACTAACACCACAAGTAATGATAGGTATTTTCTTACAAACAGGTGGCAACGTTATCTATGGGATCCATACCAGTAAAGTAGGTATGACCTGTTCACAACAAAGGTCACATACCAACTTCATCAGCTTAAACTATCTTAACAATGCGCCATCAGCACCCTGTTAATCTACCAGGTGGTATGGTATTCAGTAATCCATGACAAGCAATCTTACATATTACAGATCTGTGTTGTGTACACCAGGTAAAATTCCCCATCAACATTGAAGAAGTGGTATTTTATACAGAACATGACTATAATACTATGTGCTTAGCCCATTGTATTAAATACAGGCAAGATAACATTTATGTGCGCTAAACATTTCTTTTTATGAAATACAACATATGCACCTGGTTCACCCATCCTCTTAAAAGAGCGGGATTGCTTGCGTCAGATTCTTCGAAACAATTCTTAAACAGTCTGAGAATTACTTGGTATTTGTCGGAGTAAACTTTACACAAAAGTGTAGTTCACAGAATGGGACATTTTAGTTGCTCAATGTGCATTGGGCATCCTTCCGAGCAATCTCGGCATGAAGAAAAAGCACATTCTATTTTAAATTGACAGGCTGAATATCACAACATTATCATTTGCCATTGAGTGTTCCATAAATAACAACAGGCATGACAATTAAACAATTCCAATTTGATTTTGAACTTTTTTTGCCAGACCAACTGTCCATTATGGTATTGATATCAATATAATATCTGTACATCAGTAATCAGTAAGTTTTCCTTGGACTTGCCTTGAATCTTCTTGTGCAGTGGATTTTGAAGATTTAGATTTTTGTGACAAGCCAATATCGCCAGGTTGATCGACAAAAGGTCACGCACTGTTCATGAGACTAAAGCATGGGGCATGGGGTGAATTGGATGAGTTTTCTACCCGAGCTAAACTTTTAAACTACCTGTGATTATCAAAGGTACTAAAAGGAAATTAAAATTTCAACTAGTTTCTGAAATTATTATCAATTTAATAATGCAGATCAAGAAATTGCAGTGGCGGATCCAGGATTTCTCGGGGGGGGGGGCCGCCAACCTTCGGGCGCCCCAATTTTTACCCGATTTTAGTGCAAACATCCCCCAAAACTGCATGAAAATGAAGAAATTTTGGCCCGTAGGGGGGGGGGCGCCTCCCGCGCCCCCTAGATCCGCCAATGAATTGTATGAAAAAGTTTTGGTCCGGGAAATGCTGGTATATGTGAAGTGCCGCCTTAAGTTGATTGCGATAGTACAGGCAGGCCAGTAGATGTCTCTGAACTCTGAAGTTTCGCGTCGAAACTTTTTAATAGGCCTCTATGATGATTTCTTGATCTGGTTAACGAACAATAGAATTCCATGCACATAAAAGCCAATAAATGTCTACTGCTTCATTCCCTGATAACGGCCAATAACTGGATTTAATTTTGTGAGTTTCGCTTTTCACACACGGTAACGTATTGGAAATGGGAAATTCAAATATTGTGATCAGGTGGATTAAATGATTTATTGTTAACCTTTACCTACACTTTGTAAGTGACAGACGAGTATGCAACAAATTCTTATAAATAATAACATCCCACGTTATATTGACACGGTACAATTTACTCAAAAGATTTGAGGTATTGTTGGTATGACGACAAGAGCTAAATGAGTAGTTACGCTTGTAATATATAAAGTGTTGCACCAGATCTTTGTTTATTTGCTCTATGCTGTTAATTTGCTAGTAATGTGTAGGTCAGAATTTGGGTTGTGCCGCTCCAAGTCATTGAGTACAATAAGATATGATCATAATGACATGTGAAGATATTATGTGCAAATCTGGTAGATATGTAGTTGATAGAATTATATTGCAAAATTTTATTGCAAAAGTAGAGTCTCCTGAATACGTAATTGATCTAAGAAGTTTTCAATGCTGTGATACTTGTTTCTTTCATCCTATACGTGGCCAGTGATAATCATGTATTTGAGGTTTTTCCTAATTCGGTTTTTGCCAGATCTGTCGGATCTGTCGGATCTGACAGATCTGATTACGTTAATAATTACAGTACAAATTACCAAAGATGCAACACACATTGTTTATTATAAATTTTAGTTATCATACATGATTTATTTGCAATTACAATCAACACATGCCCTACCTTGTATTAATTATGATTTCAACCAAATCTGACAGATCTGTCATGTCTGACAGAAACGCAATTAGGAAAAACCTCGACTGTCAAGTACCAATTTTACACCTTGTTATGGTACACGACGTGTCCAGGGTGACTTGTCCAACATCACTGGTGGAACAATGACACGAGCCCGAGACCTTCTGTCACAAGGTGAATGCTCTTTTGAATGAGTAATTCCGACGTTTTAATTTTTTTAAGAGTTTAACCTTGTTTACTGAAAGGAACGGTGCAACATGTGCCGTTTTCTTGTCAATCACCTTGTGACTGAAGGATGACTGTATGCCAGCACACGAAATTCGTATCAAAAGTTTAACAATAGCGAATCACAATCACAGCGTGAAATTCTTTCGTTCTCTAATTTGTTCTCTTCGTGTCCAAATGATACGATTTCTGTGTACTGATAACGCAATGCTTTACAACTCTCATTTATTTTCGAAGAAAGATACCGTAGAAGTAAGAAAATTACGTAAGAAGCTTAACCGAAAGAAATTATGAGGTGAAAAAGTTTATCTATCGCTACAAGCAAAATTACTCTCTCTCCATTAACCATCAATGAGAGAGAAGTAAAACTCAATGTTCGGGCGTTATCAGAGTGTAAACAAGCACAGATAGAAAACATCCAGATGCGCCTGCAAAGTTATCTTACATAAACGCTTTTTCTCCGGAACACCATTAAAACCATCGTATTTCACTGAAAAAATATTTAAATCACTGAAATAACAGAGCATGCATTGTGCAATAGAACCAGAGATGCATTCAGACCTACAGGGCGCAGCGGCAAATGAGCGCATTTCAATTATCAGAACCAGTACACGAAATTGGTATCAGTTTGGGAACAATGCCGCATCAAAAGCACAGCGTGAAATTCTTATGTCCTCTCTTTTGTTCTAGACGTTTCGAAACTGACACAAATTCCGTGTACTGATCCGGTTAAATATTTTTATTGAATTGTTTTAGAATATTAGCTGTACATTATTCCGGTATTTTGTAAACTGAAATATTTCACTTATTTCAAGTCAATGGTACAAATAATGTGAACCAAAACTACTGAATTTCATAATACTTGACTGTGATTATCAAAACAAACTCCACAATACTAACACTTGGAGAGAATTTCTGATTAGTTCTTACACTGATTTAAAATCAGGGCTGCTTTGTTCAACTGATGTGATGTAAAGATAATGTAGCATAGATCTCAATTAGTTGCAAAATTTTTATATTATTTGTAGTATTCATTTGAATTAACGACAAAAAAGAACATTGAAAAAATACATTGATATTATACTGCAATGATTGAGTGGGGCATTAAGCCGTGTACACATGAATAAAAGCTAAAAATGTATAAATATGACAAATTTATGAGCATGGCACAAAGTGTAAGGGCAATATAGTCACAAACAATTAACTTTTATGAACTAAACAAGCAAAACATTTTAAACGGGTCATGCTTCAAGAAAATCTATGTTTGTACGTAGTTAAAGTCACGATACGTCGATTTACCTTCTAATTAGTGTAGAGTACCGGATACGCTAAATCCTAGAATGGGCATCAGCTAAAGAACAACCGAATGTTATTGTGCCTTACATAAGAGCATAAAATTACACTTTCATCCCCTATTGAGTCCAAGTTACCAGGATATCGATAGGGATATCGATAGTGTAAAAAGATAATGACATCAACAAAATGGTAAACTTTGAATGGCCCCAAAAAATGTCACTTCCGCTTTAGAAACTCATTCAAAATGATTAGAAGTTAAGTCATTAATGATTTACATATTGTTATCATGATTAACAATTTTAAAATATCCAGGACATTTTATATCATTTTCCAATGTAAATGTACTTATTTAGTAATCAGTTTACTGTTTAATGTACTAAATCTATTAATATATGATGAGTAAAGCCAATCAAAACAAGTTTTAAAAATCAATGAATATTCACAAATTTTGGAAAACACTTGGTAACAAAAATATACAGACAAAAACATTGCACAGTAACATTCGCACATCATTCATGAATGCTACTGTACCAAATATAAGTAGGAAAATACATTACATTGCAATAACTGTTAGAAAGATTCCTTAGATACTGATAGAGTTTGGAATGAACTCCGGGTCAAGATAGTCGTAATAGTAAAACTTGGATCTGGTTTTGTTTCTTTCCTTTATTGTCTCAGACACTTGAAATATTTCTTCTCTTAACCTGAAATTAGAATTGCATAACAAAACAAATAAAAATAAGACGATTGTCTAGCATTTTAGTTTTGCATTTTTTTTTATTCAATTAAAATCGTTTCCTAAAGCTGTTTTTCACAGTTTCTGAATTCCCTAGCACAAGTTACTCAAGATAAAATATTGTTATATCACACTCTAGGTTCTTGGGATTGTTTTAATAAATACATTTAAATAATAATAAAAGACTAGTTTAACTTATTGACCACCCTTTGAACTCGAAGTATTTTACACTAATATAAATTTGAGTTAAAACCAAGATTTCGAAATCAAATCCTCCACTGAAATGTTTTCTCACATACCTGTGCTCGGCGGCCACAGCTTCTCTGTCGTATTGAAACCTTATGTCCCATTCTGCCAGTGAGTTTACAGCTCTTTGACTCAGTGTTCTCATCAGTCTCATTCCATACAACAAATGGGCTTTATCAGGCAACTGCTTCATCAGCGCTTCATTGCTGATCGGATTCTAAACACAAAATAAAACGTTTCTAAAAGTTTAAAATGTTCGTCCATGTTTTCTCATCTTGCGAACAAGAGAAGTTCATACAGAGGAAGAAATAGAGTAAAACCGTGTCAGAAGCGGATCTAGGGAGGACTTTAGGGGCCTTTCTCAGGAAACGGAATTCGTATCAGTAGTTTAACAATAGCGCATCAAAAGCACAGTGTGAAATTCTTTCGTCCTCTCCTTTGTTCTCTTCGTTTTCAAAATGCAGTACACGGAACAATGGCGTATCAAAAGCACAGCGTGAAATTCTTATGTCCTCTCTTTTGTTCTGGACGTTTCGAAACGGATACAAATTTCATCTACTGATACGATTTCTGTGTACAGCCGGCGCCCGTTAAACCATGTTTGTTCGCCATTTTTGGCCCCCTGGAAAAAATTCCTTGTTCCCGTTCTCTGTGTATTTGTAGTTACACAACAAAACGAATAAAAGCCGTTGACCAACGTTGAGTCTATTGAATGAAACTTCATGACACTTCACCAAATTTGACACCTCATGACACTTTTTGGTGGGAAAAGTCATGTGACTGCATTCTGGTGGAATCTTTCTA
>JBCAUI010045560.1:0-20813 GCA_038406195.1 Haplosyllis anthogorgicola | reverse complement strand
TATGTGTGTAAGATATGAAGTCTCTATGATCAATAGTGTGCTCAGGGTGAGTGTGCACAGACAATGCCAACAATGACGACGACAATGATGACGACGACAGACGACAGACAATTCATGATTCTGTAGGCTCTTTGGCAATTATGCCAAATGAGCCAAAAAGTTGAAACCGCATTTTCCATTGAACTGAACCTAGCTTTTAAGACCACCTGTTGTTTGCGATCATAAACAATACGGTCGTAAATTATAGTTTGTTATACCAAAAAATGTATGATTTTATTTTTGGCGAAAAATAGAATTTCACGCTGTCTATCACTCGAATAAAGACAACAAAGCGTGAATTTCCATTGTTCCCAAATGATGAGGCAGAAATTAATGAGCATTTCACTCTATCAAATCGAAGAAAAAGTAACAATAATGATCTCGTGTTTAATGTCATATCTTCTATGTGTACGCTTCGTTTAACTTCATTTCAATGAATTTAAATATATTTATTATGATCATTTATCTGGTAAAATGCCATGAAGATCTTATCAGATTCCCTCATTCAATGTCACCATAAAAAATCTTCTTGACATGTTGCACCAAAATCATTGTTGAATCTTTTTGTCTTTTTTCTTTATTTCTAAGCCAGCTTTGATTTTTTTTTAAGTTTAACCTAAAATTTTGAACTCTGCCACTCAATCTTTATTCAGTTGATGATGCGCACAATTTTATTTTCTGATAACGACACTTCAATGCAACAAATGTCATAGCCCTTTAGGAAAATTTTCTCCAACACATTGGCGGATCCATTGGGGCGCACGCCCCTCGCGCCCCCTCCATCGGTCCGAATTTTCTGCATTTTCTTTGGGTGTTTGGCGAAAAAACAAAAGTATTTTTCATTCCTCCAACGAGAAATCGAGATCCGCCACTGCCCTTGGTAATATTCGTATTCTGACACTAATTCCAATATAATTACGGTGATACTAATACTGATATAGATGCTATCTTCTCCCAATTACTGCTCCTATATATGGCCAAATAATCGCATTAAGTCTCTAATAATTAAATTGCGGGATTTTAACCAATTTGAGTAAATGGCGTTATTATGAAATCCTGGGTAATATGATTTACTTTTGGTTTATTGAGCAATGGATTATTACGCAAGAAATGAGCTGTTGGCGGAATCCGTATTTGACATGGATTAGCGGATTAGTGCCATAATTCTGTGCTGCTTCTCAATATTGTATAAATCCCAATGTGGGCTGCTCAGTTTAGGCTTATCCAACTAAGTTTTGTCTAAATGCTGTCTACAGGATAATTTGGGAAGTAAAATGTAAACAAAAAGACCCCCTAAAATTTCTGTTCT
The DNA here is from genome assembly GCA_038406195.1 of Haplosyllis anthogorgicola. NCBI lineage: Eukaryota > Metazoa > Annelida > Polychaeta > Phyllodocida > Syllidae > Haplosyllis > Haplosyllis anthogorgicola. The sequence continues at coordinate 19,465 of JBCAUI010045560.1, read as the reverse complement.
ACAATTATGCCCTCATTTATCCTGCCTGACTCTTCTTTGATTTTTTTTTTTTAATTTAGTGAGAAAAAAAACTTACAAGGTTAATAAGCGTTTAACAATGTGTAGTGGAAATCGGCTTAAAGAGCAATTTGTGCTTAGTTTAAAATCTTGTGGATATGCCAAGTTCTGCCAACATGGTTCGTGGGCCGTACACTCCACACTTCACATAGGGCTGTCAACTGATTATGTTGGTCACGCTAATTAACTTCGGTCAGTATCAGCCCCACTCCTGCCCCCCCTCCTCCCCCTCCTCCCCCTCCTCCCCGTGGTGTGTCCGCATGTACCACCTGCCCGTGTCAGGGTATTGTCAAGAAGTGAACCCTCGGGTGGGGGTCCTACCCTGTTAATAGTGTTACACCTACCACCTGGTGATGAACCCTGCGCGTCGCTCTAAAACAACGACTCCTACATGGGGGGGAGGGAGGGAGTGAAGGGTAAGGTTTCGTTTCCCACTGATTCTATTTCTGGTTGCAATCGACCAAAACCACGAAAATTTTAAGTGAGTGGTGAGTGGTCACAGCAATTGTAATCACAGTCACAGTCCTGTACATGTCACCGTTGTTTCAGAGGAAAATTCACAGTGGGTATTTGGGGTGAAGGTATCTGCAGTCCGGAAGACCCTACAGTGTTTTTTCCCCTAGAAGCTCTACACACAGTTATAAATGCCAATGGACCCGAAAACAACAGGATTCTAAATGTTTTATTGTTCACGTTCACATGTAATAGGAAAATCCACAATAAGATATCAAGGACCCCCAACTATTAAAAACAAAATTATAGAAATTCCAAGTCACAACAATCGAACCCACATAAAAAATAGGTCCAAATGGACCTGAGCTCATTTGGCATGATCAAAAACTAAGAAAACAAATGTCACAATACCCCATGGATATAAATAAAGTGTCTAAGATGAAAATTTCAACATTGTGATTTGTAAAAAAGCACAAATATGGCTGCCAGGCTAGGAATATAGGTACCATTAATATAATTTTTGAAGGAAATAAAGAGGGTATGTAGATGCATGAGACTGCCAAATATGAAGTCTGTATCATCAACTGTATGTCCAGGAGAAAGGTTCAAGGAAAAAACCCCAAATATGGCTGCCAATTTGAGAATAATGGCCATATCAACATAAATTTTGCTAGGCTTTGAGATGGAACAACGGTGCATATGTGTGTAAGATATGAAGTCTCTATGATCAATAGTGTGCTCAGGGCAGCTGTGCACAGATGATGATGATGCTGACGACGACAACGACAACGACGGACGATGGACAAATCATGATTCTATAGGCTCTTTGGCAATTATGCCAATGAGCCAAAAATTGGGACCCCTGCAAGTGGTTTAGCACAAACTGGTCAAACAGGCATAGATCACCGCTCCACTGACCAGAACTAATTACCGCACTAATATTGTGACAGGCTCAACTAATTATTATTGTTTCCGTATTAAAGAACCAAACACAACTAATTACGTACAGCCCATTGCCTCACAATAAAATGGACAATAAGCTCCAATTATTGTGGAAGGGTTCATTTATGCTTCAAATTAATATTTGGTTGGTTTTGAGAAAATTAACAATTTTGAAATTTAAATTTTAACAAGTTGAAACCTTAAAAAAATGGATCAAATTTAAGGAATTTGTTGAATTCGCAGATTACGAAATAAACACGAAAGATTGATCGAAGCAACAAATTATTTTACACCTAAAAATCTACATTTTACATAATCAGTCATCTATTACACGTGAATAAAATAGTTTGGTTTCTTCGGTGATTTACCGAAAATAATTATGCTATGAAACCTGAATTTAACCTGTATTTAAGACTACACATGCAGTGTGCACCCAATGACCCTGGACTGTCAAATTAGGCAGTGAATCCAAGTTAATCCTGGGGAAAATCACACACCTACCGTATAAACTCTAACACAACTCCGCCAATGTAAGTGAGAACAAATTCACCCAATAAAGCATCGAAAATTCGTTATTCTATTGCACTCCAGTCTTAAGTCTAAATTGAGAAATCCACGTTTAAGCTTTTTTGATACAAATGTGTCAGTCTGACCATTCTGGGCATCTAACATATTTGACTGGTTGCTTGGTATCCAATCACTGTCCTTAGTTACAAGAATATTACATGTATGTTGATTACTCTTTTCCTTATACGGGAAACCCTACATTTATTTGACTGGTCATTTTGTGTTAATTTACATCAATTATAATTTCTCACAATTTGTATTGTTAGTTAAGAAAAATACGAGAATTCATTTGTTTATAAAAAATCAGACATTTTGATCAAAATAACGTTAAAGTTGAAGTTGAAAATTGATCTCAATTGAAGATACTAGTAATTTCAACTGACAATTTCTGCCAACAATAATATTCACGTACAGCAGAGTATTGTTATCTAATTAGCATCTCTTTCAGCTCATGTATCTAACTTGTAAATAATAAATAAAGCTTCGTGTATCTCTCAATTAATTATAAATGTAAACAGAGTCTGTTATTGTTCGATCTAGACAGATATAAAAGCGATTGAGCGTTTCACGTTCTGGTCCTATTACCTTAACGAGATATTTCTTGCGTTGATGAGGCCATTTAGGTTTTCAGTGATAAATAATTCCAATGTGTAATATTTGATTCAGATATTTATCAATTTTGACCTATAAAATTGATCTATTGGTCTCTATCAAAGATATTTATCCCATCCATGATTCCTGTATTTTTACATTAACCATGTATTGATATTTGTGTCAGTCATATGCACATACAGGAGAGCACACATGCACGCACGAAGGCACGCACGTACAAACAGGTCATTCCGCTTCGCTCGAACCCTCAAGGAAAGCTCCAAAAAGTACGAGCTAAGCGCGAGTTCGAGTTAAACGTCAATTTTATAATAGTTAACCTATTGATGGGGCATTTTTAAAGGTTCGAGTTGAGCAGCAGTTCGAGTTATCCGATGATACACTGAACGTGAACGTAAAAGTATATCATATTTCATATCTACGGTATGTTAACAAAGAAACAGATAACATCATTCTAACATATGGTGCAAAGTGTAAACTTATTGCAGTGTTGTTACATACAATGCAAACTACAGGTCGATTTCCATTTACGGTATCACTTACAAATCAGACATACTGTTTGTGTATTAGATCACAACATACATGTGTCACAGGTTATAAATTATATCAAACCTGTATGTCTGCACATACCAGGAGCAATTTTGATCATGTTAAATATCTTACAAAATAGGTTACCGCTGTTTCTTAGAACTATTTCTTAATAGTTTGGATTACATTTCCTGAAGTTTTTGAAAATCGAGATTTTTAAAATCGGTGTGGCATGAGTGGCATGAGCGCACAGCAAAATATCACTGTATTGTGTCTGATCTGTTCCAAGTCTACAGGAAAAACGTGTATAGTTATGAAAAATTTGGCATTTTTGGTATCAAGTTCAATTGTTTTCCTTTTCTGATAGACCACACTTTGAAAATTTTGTCTGTGCGATGTAATCCAAATGAATTTTAAAAAAGGGGCCTACACTTGGTTACATTGCTTGTTATCAAACTGCACAGAATTCGTTGTATAATGCAAAACAAAAGACGTATCAGTTGAAAATCACATTAATAAAACACTAAATCAGAAAATCAGTTCCGCCAGGTGAACCAAACGTACAAAAAGTCTCACTTTTTATCAAGATAAGCATATAGTGTGCACATGACACACACAGGCTCGTGCATCAATAACCATACGTATTTGGTACTCTAGCTGGTGAGTGCATTTATATATAAGGTTAAGTCAGCTACTAGGCCTAATACAGTATCAGTTTGGAAAAGAATTATGGCTTCACAGGGGCAACACTTTCAAATCAAGGGTTACAGTGGTAAATTTTGCAGCTCCTGAAGCTTGCATAAATCCATTGCCTTGAACTTCTCGAGACGCCTTTTCAAAAAGTTGCTTGATTTTCGAGTTAAATCACCTTTCATGAATACTTTCCCCATAGTCGATATGAAAATATAGTAGCAGTGATTACTAAAAATTGCCTTGCAGTAAGATATTTTGCCACAGGTTTCTTACTTAAACAGACATGGCATACCTTGGATGCATACCTTTCCCTCTTTTTGTTCCCTTTTGGTACCATAACTGGGTCATAACTATAAACAGTTTTCATTGCCTTTATTTCCACATTTGGTCAATGTAAACAGTCTTTTGGTTTAATGCTTACAAAACATTTAGTAGCAAATTGAACATTGACAGGTCTGCCAATATTTGGTGTGTGATCGTATAGTTTACTAATACTCCACAAGTCTACGACATCTAATACACCATTTCTCTCAAATACACGAAGTGTCAATAAAAATACAAGAGCTACTCCAACAGAAGGTGAAATCTCTCGTTCAGTTCAAAAGACATTTTAGAAAGCTCACATAGATCTATGTTTTTGGAAGGAATGCATGGTTTTCTTTAAGATTTGAATAATTGAACACGTTTTTCATTTTAGGCCTAAATGTCTGAAGTATATTTCAAGTGCATGCTCCGAATTCTAAAATGGCAGTAAGAAAAAAACTTCCCTTAAGATGCAGAAGGTCGTTCATAAAAACACCCTTTTCTGTTTGTCAATCAGTGGAACTTTTAATTTTCTATTACATCACTCCTAAAGGAATTCTTCTCTTTTGAATGTTTTCTTCAGACAAGACAGTCAAAGTTTCCTTCTCTCTCAGTATTTGTTATCCTGGTCTTCCTTCTTCATTTGTCATTTCCTTTCTTTCTTCTGAGAGAGGAGAAGGGAGAGATGTAAGAGGGATAGACAGACACACACAAGCAAACCTTACACTCCTTGTACCAATTATGGAAGGAAGGGCATATATAGACATCAATAAAAGTTCCCTTTACGGTGAATTGATAAGTAACTGAAATCCCAACAAAGAGCACTTTCTCCTGGCTGGTGACTAAGACATTTCTGAAAGCAAGTTGAGAGGCACTTGAGAATAATGCCTTGAAAGAGTGACATTTTTATCTTTAACTGTACACAGTGATAAGTCCCGCTGGGAAACGGTAGGTAATAGAACATTTCAACTGAAGGAAGCTCTCAATGCAATGTAAAATGTCTTTCACTTCATTTTTTCGCAATTTATTTCATTTCAATCCTTAGGACATGGAAACAAGAACAAATGGCTTTGTATTCAACCCTCACTATTTTCTGTACATAAAAAGTGATATTAACTTCCAAGTGTCAGTTATGAATTTGGCATCACAAAAAATAAATTTCACAAAAATAAAAAATAAAGCACAGACAGCAGAATGCGCGCATATTACTGCTGCCAGTAATTTTTCACAGATAATGTATGTGCTGCACTAAAAACCATTTTGTGTGTGACCATCTCATGCGCATCGGTGCAGCACTGACATGTCTAACACACCGACGGCGCTTAACGAGTCTCCGTAAAACCAATATAATCTATTAGAGAGGTTAAACTACACGTTTTACGTCACCTTGTATGTAATAATCAAAATTCTGAAATCGTCAGATTCTACCTCAGCAGCAAAAGTAATGCTGCTGAGTAACTAGGCGACGTTAGGTTCACCGCTGAACTCCCGAGGCTGAAGTAGAGTCTGGCAATTTTTTACTTTGAATTTTTAGCACAACAACACATTACTGTTTAATTCAACACTTTCTTAACATACACGTACAGGGCCTAAAAACGTGCAACTTAACCTCGGTAATTGTACCACAATACCAAAAACATTCCTCTCTGACCGAATCAATCAGACAAAGGTGATAAACACACCGCTATCTGTGTACGGTGCTTAAATTAAACTTACATAAAATACAAAAGACTTCATGATAGTATCATCAAAGAACTAAAGGAAAAATTCTACTGGGCAGTAAATATATTACAGGGATATTCTGTGATTTATATTCGGAGTTAAGTGTGATAAAATTGTGTACTGTAACCTAAATTTATGATGGTAAAATGTTTTGCGACAATATTCCCCATGCAGAAATATTTAACACACAAAATAGACAATCATGTATGATATTAGATCCACTATTCTTTTTTTCGGAACAATTTTAAGTATCCAGTTGTTTCACGCATGTTTGACACCAACTGTTTATTCCCCGACTACAATTTTTGGGGTCCACTGGAATTTAAGAGGCTTTTAAACCCCATACTAGAATCTTAGTATACTGTTGATTAAAAATAAACACAGTAAAATCGTGACACTATACTTAAAAGGTGGCGAGGTCTATTTCTGTGCTGATTGAGACGCATTGAACAGTTGATAAAGATGTACTGAACTATTACTGGTAAATTTCTATGAGTTGAGCCCAAAAAGATACCAACATAGTCTGTCCTGTAGATACCAGTCAACCATGCAATGTTCCCTACTGAATTTTTTTCCAAAATAAAAAAAGAACACACACATATATGGAGTGTTGAAGGTATACGTATCACTACTTTCTCTACTAAAAATCGTGGTCTTAATCTCCTGGCTTTGTAATAGCAAAATGATATGCTTATTGTAATACAGGTGAGATTATCCTTAAATGCGACCACCTAATTTTTGAGACCACCTTTCCACATTACAGGGAAATACAAGAAACGTTACGTTGTAATTTTAATGCATTCGTATGTAACCTTTTCACAAACAGCCACATGTGACAATAAATTCCTTTTCAAGGATAAGGATCATAAGTATATCATGAACTTCATAAACATGCACGCAATGAAAACCTGACGTATTTTAAATATGTAAATAAGTACAATATGTTGACGTTTGGCTCTGTCCGGGTCAACACTCAAACAGATACGAGAAGAGATAAGACGCTCTTATCGGTTTATCTTTTAAACTTTTAAACCTTGTGTTGTGCACTAAAAAAGCGGCTGTTCAGTTTGAAATGATAATACTCTGTGTAATACAATGCTTAAACGCACGCAATACGGCCATTTTATCCGACTGTTGTCTCCCTTTTATTGCACAATAACTATTTCTAAAATTTATATGAGTATGTATTCCAAAGTCGAGCCAACTGATTGCAGATAAGAATTTAACAGTATCTTTTTGAACGATAAACTTAAGACATAAATGTTTTGTGTACATACACCAAAATGTATGACGATAAACTTATGACATTTATGTATATTACACCAAAGTGTAATGTTAAGTTTCCATTTAAAATTCAGTAAACAACCCTTTTTATTTTTCGAAAATTTCAACATTTGAGCACATAATCCCGAATATATGTACAGCTCAATGAGACAATACAGCACAGAACTCTTGTGCGAGAACAAATTTTGATGCAATTTGTGCGTAAATTGCGAGTGGCCCTACGAGTGGAATCTTCTTCTACATATAAAATCTTTGAATAAAAATGGCCATTAAGTAGGAGTAGCCTTTCAAAATGTTGGCCGTTCAAAAGGAGTTCTGAATATCAATTTACAAGGGAAGATGATCTTACCTGAATGTTGAGTGAAGATGCAAACAAATCCGATCAAAATTATCCTCGAAAAATCCATGTTCTCCATTTTTGCTTTTCCTTTGTATTAATCCGACATGTACGAAATCATATCATAAATTCCTGTCTGGTTAATACTAAACATAATAAACTATCCAGTGACACAAAATACAGGGAACAACTCCTAATGGAACAGACCGGGAGAGGGGGTCACACTCCCTCGGCCATCAGGCAACAATCTTCCGCCAACAAATCCACCTCGAGCCGGAGAAAACAGTCGTCAACTTTTAGTGTTGATTTCATTCCATTTAAGCCGTGCAACTCTCAGGAAAACTCACACAAATATTCCATGATATATATATCTCGTACTGGTGTGTAAATTAATCCAATTTATGACTTAGTTTTGGTGTATTTCAACTATTTTGTGAGTGTAGACTTGCCCTTACTTCTGCCCTCTTTGCTTGTCAACCGCGGAATAACCATCAGCACACCTGGATGAGAAACCGCTAGAGCCCAGCACCATTCGCCCTCCCGCCAAGTGAGGCAGAATCTCACAGAGCAGAGACTAAAACAATAACAAATATTCAGAATACAATTATGTTGTAATTAAATTGAATTTAATCTTTTTAACTTAAAATTAACAAAAAGCTTGTTCGAACATTTGTAATGAAATTAGTAACTCGCTCATTTCTCTACTGGTATTTTAGCTGCATTTTTTCCCGTGTCTATTTTTCTAGATCCACTCTTTTATGATGGGTATCTGTAAATTAATTTTTAAACGTACTTCAAAACAGAAAAAGAAAGAAAAAGAAAGAAAGGAAAATTAAGAAGAAAGAAAGAAAAGACAAAGAAATGTACATAAAAAACAACAACAACATATTTACATCTACCAAATTAGCTCACTGAATTATTCTTTTTCAAATAAAATTAAAAAAAAACTAAACAAACAAAAAACCTTCAAGACAGTAAACGGGGGAATTGATATGATCACAGCCTCATGCGATCCAGGTGTAAAATTGGAACCAGTGAATCCTGAGGACAGGATTCTCTGTGTCGGCCCTGATCCAGATACTGTAAAGGTAAGATTAACAAAGATGTCATTTACCACACTGATATGAGCCTGTGATTTACAGCAGGTTGGATGAGTTCTCTGCTGAGGTTAAAGCTTGAAAATCGCATTTGACGACAACTGCTTGAACAGTCCACCAGAAATCTCAAGTTATAACAGGAATATAATGCATTACAATAGCAATGGTTATTTACCTCGTGAGTTTAGAAGTCAAATAATTAGCTTTAATACTGAACATATTCAATGTAAATGACATGGCCGTTGACTTCGACAAGTTAGAATTTATTTATTGGTTCAGTTCCAGCGAAAAAGTGGCCTGAATGTTATCTGATGAAATTTCTTCGTTACGTCAGGAAGGAAGTTTTCCATTAATTTTGAAATTGATTAAACTGTCATATCAATCGGAAACTTTCACAGAAGTTTTGGACGGACACACACATAAGTGACAAGGATACTTAAACTTGTCAAAGGCAATGTCTTGGAAAAATGGACTGAAACGTTGTGAATGATAAATCAAAAACAGATGGCGCTGTTGTCAATTGTTTTTTCAGCAGCAAATGACAAAGTTAGAAAATTAATTACTTAATATACAGCTTATGTACTTGGATTCACTAAACGATTTATACATAATTTCTCTCACGATTAAGAATTTTATTTAAATTAAATCTAATTTTTCCTGATCACATTCGCTGCGGGATAGTTTACCCCGCTGACCTTGTTTAGGTTCCACGTCATTTTTGACAGCAAAATAAATACTGTCATAATGTAGTATGTAGCTTATTTAAACCCCTAAAAATGGTTCTAGCAGTTCATAAGTAACTAGGCTAAGGTAAGAAATAGTTGTCAGTGTCGAAAGACATCGAGACTTTGCTAAAAATGCTGTCAAACATGCTGTCAAAATTGTTTTGATCCTGTCATTTTATTTATGACAAGGTTCTTGACAGTTGTATTCTGGGTCAAATCAGTGGAAAATATTGATAATTTTTAAATATAGAAATGTGGGTATTGATGTGTAGTTCAATATATTATTGATGTGATATGTAAACTGAATATACGAGACAGATACAAAGGAAACAAGTAAAGAACATTTTGATCAGACAGGTATGCACTCTGCTTGATCAGCTGTGAGTTTTTGAGTAGTCTACCAAGGACAATGGTGATCTCAAAATTTAAATTACTGCTATTGTCTATTGATTGAAATTAGATTAGACTGTGATTTTATTTCTATATCCTACGTCAAGAAGTACTGTAGTTTGAAACTGTTTCATTGTTGCGGCCCGTTCCGCCATCACAAGTTTCGTCATAACGTTAGAAATGATATTGTCATGCCACAGACTCGCAATTTGATGATGGTCATCTTGTTCAATTCACAATGATTGCTACTTCATTTTGTTTTACCAGTTTTACCAAATGTATGTAATTTTATTCTGTAGATGTGGAACAAAACAACCAGACTGTTATTACTCTGAAGATTTTTTATCTTTTCAACAAGTGACGAAAACGAAATGGGGCAAATCTTCCGTCGGATGCAGGTTGGTATGAGTACGTTAGAAATATGTACAATGGTGTCACCATGGTAATGCAGAGACGTGCGCTGCCATGAAGCAACCAGAACACAAAAGCCTGATCTGTTTCTGCAATTGTGCAATCACAAAAGTTGCCAGTGTAGTGCAGTGTTGTGCAACATTGTTCAGAATAGAAAATACAGAATGGTTGAAAAGAGAACTGAAATATACTTAAGATGTAGTGCTGATGCTTATGCACACGGTAGTACTCTGCCCTATATCATATACTACAGTAGTTGTCAACAGCAATAAAGAACATTTTGCATAAGTGCATGGTGATGTTTTGTTCATTGTGAATGACACCAGAAAGAATCATCAAGTACAGTAGATCTTGTATTGAACGACACCTCTCTAGAACGACATATTGTCCTTGACGACACATTTTTACTGCATACACGTTGAATAAACAAGTTTAAATGACCCTGTCTTGGGCGACAGCCTGCCTATTACCACACTTTTGGAAGGGAAAGGTTCAGTATCACTCAATATTGGTTCCACTGCAAATGGAAGAAGGTGGACGTCGTAGTGAATAAACACAAGAAGCGTGTTTAAAAGTAACCTAGAGGTCAGCATTATCGACTTACGTCAATAACAGCTTAGAACCTGCTGCCATCTTCCAGGCCGCTCGATGGCCTGTTTACACAGGAACAGGAAATAGCATGTGCTTCTTTTTGCCACATAGGTGCATCGGTCTAGTCAAAAGGTTTAGTGTTTCGGACTAATTATCATGATTAAAGATGGCTATTTATTTATATGGCTGGTTATTTTCAGGAGCTTGAGGAAGAGATAACTGAGATGACAGGGAATCGGCGTAAACGAGAACCACGCACCTCGGTGTCCAAGAAGTTCCCGGACCTGTCTCAGCTGCCGCCTGAGCTCAGTCTGCTCATCCTGTCCAAACTCAACGCCACCGACCTGTACCTCGCGTCCTGTGTGTGGCAGGATCTAGCCAGCGACGAAATACTCTGGCAGGGGTACGTTTTTGTGTTGAAATCTGCCACCGGGGCACTTTGATTTACTACATCAAGTTTTAGTACGTTTATGGTGAAACCTGTAATTTTTGATGACCTTCGCTGTAGTGTTGTTGCTGTAGTGCCGACACACAGGGTGTCCCGCATAAAAAATTATTCCCCAAAATTAAGGTATGCAGGAAAAAATGTCGCGCAAATAAATAAAATGGCCGCTACACCACCCTTTGGCACTATTATTTATTATTGTAAACTGCCACGGAATTGTTTGCTCAAAGATAGCCAAATAGAACTATATTTTAACACTTGCATAAAAGGGGAATTTGACCACAGAAAATGGTACTGGCAATAGATCTACCAGTTTCTGTCAGCTTCAGCTTGAGATATAATGTGCATGTGATAAGAGGGGTGTGTTAATAACAAGGTACTGAGTAGATATTACGTTGCGTTTGTTTACACAGATTTAATGTGCATGTTGAGATTCGTCTTTATTTTATTACAGGTTGTGTTACAGTCAGTGGGCGTACTGCACCGCATACAGAAGAAAGTTTATGGATAACTTCTCCTTCAAGAAACTTTATCTTCAGCTGGATGAAGCAACAGTTAGTTTTAACGGGGACCCGGAACTGGTAAGTAGTACCATGGTCCAAGGAGTTAGGATTACAGTTTTAGATCACTAGTTATTAGTTAAGTCCTTACACCATTAAAATGAAATAATTAAATGCTTGCACAAGATTAACTGGCCAACTGCTGTTGGTGCAGAAGGAACAATCTAGGTTTTAACACGGCCACTCACCAGGTTCCAGCACATTCGTGCGAACTACGCACTTTTAAATGACATTACAAAGTTGACTGTTAACGGTCAGCAGTAACAAAAACGTTGCTAATCTCCATGGGCTCCATGACACCATATCCTGTAGAAAAAAAAAAAGGAACAGAAGTTTGGTGGCTACATTTTGTACTGATGATTCACAAAGATCCAATGGATATTTTGTACAGACTTTGACTCGAAACCTTTTGCATTGTATTGCAGGGAATCCGGTATTTGTTAGAGAATGATCTTGTAGCAGACGATGCGATGGAAATCGCCAAGTTCTTCCACGGTGCAAGAAACATCAACTGGGAGAGTCGCCGGCAGTTTCTGGATAGTCGGTAAGTACTAGGGGTCTAAGTCGATTAATTTCTCGATTCGAATTTCACAGAAACTATTTAATCGATAACAATCGATTTTAAAAAGTATTTATCAGGTTCAGCTGCATTGCAACTTGTTTTATTTTCTGAAATTTCTGACAACGGTCAAGAAACAAGTGATAAATGCTGTGTGACACATGTATCTTAGTTACAATTAATGTACAACTTAGTTATGACTAAATGTATTAACAATGATTCTGTCATTTTAGTCGATTAAAGGTTTTAGGACTTGATATGTTATCGATCAGATTGTTTAATCGATTAAAATCGATAATCGGTTAACTATTTAGACCCCTAGTAAGTACATATATACTGTATTCCGATAGTCTCCCAGCAGACGTTCTGCAGTGTAGTTAGTCCAATCAAAAATCTGGATGGCATGGAGGACGTAATATAGTTTTCTTATGTTTTTAATTTCATGGTGACTTTAAGGTAGTAAGCTAAGTTTTATATCTCAGAAGTTGGCGTTATGTATGCAGCGGAAAAGTATGCTACTTACATACAGAGTTGTTACCACATTGTATTATCTACCACTAAATTTGTAAATACATTGCAGGCGAGACATCCTCGACCATCTAGTGACTTTACAAAACTTTGAAAATCAATTCCTGCCAAACGCGCTGCGTCGTTTCTTCACGAAGACTAACCCACCGAACGACAGAGGGAGCTACCTACAGTGTCTAGTAGATAAATTCTCTGATCGTTTCTGTCAGTGTAATCCTCAGCTCGGGCTTTCAAAAGGTTAGTGTGCACTTGGCCTTATTGAACAAATTCTGTTGTGCTACACCTCGGTATTAAATAACCATTCTCTGTTGGACATGAAAATTGGAAAGACTTTGCCTTGCCTTGATATTTTTTTCAAAAGATCTAGAAATAGACATTAACTTCAACATTGTGGAAATAATGAAAGATCTACCCACTGTTTTTAAAATTCAAGTCCAAAAAAGAGGGACCCATAAATGGACCAATTTTTTAAGGGAAATAACCTCTCAAAAATGTGACTTTAAAAAATAGATGTTAAATTTTATCTTGCAGATACAGTTTATGTGGTGTGCTTTTCCCTCATCCTCCTCTCGGTGGACTTAACGAGTCCGCACATCAAGAACAAGATGTCCAAACGAGAGTTCATCCGCAACACACGGCGTGCAGCAGAAGGTGTCAACGATGATTTCGCCGGTCATCTCTATGACAATATATATCTAAGGGGTCACATTGCACCAAAGGCATGACCTTGACCTACCTTCAACTTTGACCTTCAGAACGAAGAAGATCAAAAACAGCATTCGTCTTTTGAGTTGATTGATTGATTAGGGAAATTTAATTATGAAATGTACTTTCGGTAATTTGAAAAAAAAGAGATTATTTTGAATATCTAACTTTTGTGAAAGTTGTACAAAAGTTATATCAAATTAACAATTTTAAAAAATGCATATTTCTCTGTAAGAAAATGAAATCCAACGTCTTTCAAGGTGCCATGATGATCGAACAAGTCTTGTTGAAATGTATTCGTAATCTTCATCCCTGCATTTATTGCATGAGTATCATTTTTGGGCATTTCACAATGAAACCGAGTAAATATTTTTATGAATTAATTTAGATACTGCGCAAGTATTGATGTACATGTACCTACCTGTCGAAATAGCTAGCGTATTCAGTCTAATCATGGATTCAGGTGCCAAGACCAATTTTTACAGGAAATTAAAAAGATCGAACAACCAAATTTGATTGGTCCAGTTTAGTTTTGCTGTCTGTACATATGGTCATTGAAGGTGAGTTACGTGCGCTTTTCGAGCGTGATTAACGGTGATTGTACTCTCCAAAAAGGAGACGAGTGCCATGATTAGAGTGAATACGGTGGTTATCTTACGGGGATACAGTAAAACTCCTCATTTACGGCCACCCTTATTTACGGCCACTCCTAGTTTACGGCCTTGAGGCCCCAAACACTTTCTTCAAAACTATGAAAATGCACTCTTTCTTTACGGCCACTCCTAATATACGGCCAAATTTAATGGGCAAAATGGGTGGCCGTAAAGGAGGAGTTCTACTGTACATAGACTTTAGTTTGTGCTGTTCGCGCAAATCAAAACGTTTCCAGTTCAATCCATTAAGGCTATATATTTCATGTTCTCGTTTTGTCAATCATTTTGTATGTGTTAAATTCAGGGCGCTTCACGCAGCACAAAATCATTAGAACATTTTTTTCCATTACTAATGATCGTTAGGATTGAATCTTGCGCATGCTGTAGCTAGATGACTAGAATAACTTATTGTTAAAGGGAGACTATAAAAGAAATGGGCGGCTAATTCTGGAGGAACATTTTCATACATGGGTCACAAATCATAGAGAATAGAAAAGGAATTAAAAAGCTAAATAAAATACTTGTACAGGGATTTGTTCTGCCAATTTTTGTTCAATGGCACTCTTCACTTAAAAATGTGAAAACGGCATTAGAATGGCATGAAATATTTACTGGTATGCTAAAAGAAAGTTGTAAGTTTTGAAGCTGGGTTTTCATAAAATGAAGGAAATTAAGCATATGCGCAGATGTTGATGTATTTCGTGTTAAAAACGTATTAGAAGTATTGGTTGAGTCCAAGAAATGAAGGTGCTATATGTTGAGCTAGTGATGAGTGATTGTAATGTCACTGACTTGTAGAATACTGTAACATATGGGTTCTACCTTTTGTGCATACAACAGTGACAAAGATTGGGTGCAGATTCTAGGTTGTGATTCAATACACTTTGGGTTGAAAATTTGGCAAAGTTCCTAATCTTAATGTTTTTTATCCATAAAGTAACTGTAAAAGAACGGCGAAACGCGTTGTTCGAGTGTGGCTGGTCAGTTGTGCTATGCTACCAGCAGAAGAAATGCACATTTTTACAGTAGAATCTATATTTTGCAGTATTCCACAGGAATTTAGCCTATTGGCCTGCCTAATTTAAGCCTAATTGTATTACATGAATCTAGGTCATTGTAAACATGTGAAATAATATCTTAACTAATTCAGAAATTAATTTATATGCATAATAGTACAGATGTAGTCAAGAATAGTAGTGATGTAATACACCGAATCAGACGGCAAATCACTTAAACCAAACTTATCGATACAGTTGAAGACTTGCACTACGTAATTTCTTAAGAATATTGATTACAAACTGTTAGTTCTTGTCTGATCGAATGTAAAATTTTGTTCATTTGCCACGAGAAAGCAGTTTGGCAACTGGAACATGTCGAAATTCTTTCTGTTTATTTAGAGTACAATATGAGGCTGCGTTTATTTTGATGAGGTAGAATGTTTTGAGATTTTCTCAAATGAACCAACAGGCTCGGTAGTTAAGAATAAAAGGCTAACATTGGCAGATCCAAGGGGGGGGGGGGAACCGCCGGCATGCGCCCCCTCCCAACGGCCCAAATTTCTTTCATTTTCATAGGATTCCAATGAGAAATCCTGGATCCGCCCCTGGCTAAAAATGTGCGTTTATTTGTTAACTTCTAAAAACAGTAGACGCATGCAAAAAGTGTGAATCCTTAGGTGCCGAGGCACTTCGTTTAATCATTTGATTTGGCCCTCAGAGGTTTCCATGTACCTATGACTTGTGCAGCTAAAAGTGAATAATAGAATAACAGATCAAATGCGCTGCAAAATTTGTTAAGCCTGATTCTCGCGTTGTGCGATGTAATCATAACTCTGTTTCTGTGATATATTCGTTTGTTGTAAATTATTTCTTCGTGTTGTTATAGATTTATGCAAATTCAGTGCACAGTGTATCGGAATGAAAGTTGTTAAAACCATGGTTAAAACAGGTTGGTACAAAACCATGGTTGAAAGATATTGTTAAAATCATGGTGAAAACAGACGTTAAAACCATGGTTAAAATAGAACATTGAATGTCAAAACCATTGATGTCTTCATTATTACGACACTAATTTCAGTATGGATGTTTCTTTTTCAATAGTAAACTATATTTATTATGACAAAATGTACAAATTGCACAAAGTACTGTTTGTATTTTACTTGTTAAATTTCACAAGCGTGCCATTTTCGCATTCAGTGTCTTTGCTATCAAACATAACATTTGTACAATCAGATTGTTAGATGTAGGTTGCTGTGAATTTTAAATTAATGGCATTCAAAACTTAAAATTACGAAAAAGAGAAGCAAGAAAGAAAGCTTCACTGTTGACTGCCTGTAATGAGTATAATAGAATCATGTGGAAGCAAGATCAGGGTGGTCCAGTTTCAAAACAGATCAAGAAATTGTAAGAAAAAGTTTCGGTCCGGGAAATGCTGGCCTATGCTAAGTGTCGCCTTAAGTTGATTGCAATAGTATAGGCAGGCCAATAGATGTCTCTGAACTCGGTCAAATTTCGCGTCGAAACTTTTTAATAGGCCTCTATGATTTATTGATCTGGGAAGGCTTATTTTAACACTGGTTTATCTTTGACTTATTTGAAATTGACAAAACAAAAACCAAGAATTTTTCGCCATTTGATATGAGTTTTGCCGACATACTTACTGAAATGTTATGATTAACCATGACAATGTAACGCCGTATCTTTGTTGTTGTTATGCTGAATTTATCAGGGCTGCAACCCTAAATCCGTTATGTAGAAAGATGTACAGGATAAAACCATGTTATAATGTACCGTATTTGTTCAAAATGTCGCACATGGAAGGTAACTGAAGTCTTAAAGTGAATCATCAGTTTGCAGTTGCCGTCACACTAGTCAATGTTGTTGCAGATCCATTTGCTACTTCAATTTCATGTTTAAAACATTTGAAAAATGTGAGGTGCATTGAATTTAAAGCATTTTTGTTCATGACCTGCCCCCCCCCCCACCCCAATCTCCTAATAAAATTTTGTATTCGCTATTTCACGTTTCGTAAAGTGGTGAGCAGTGTGTGGGTGTTTTGATTAAATACGGTAATTCATCAGTGTTAGTGAATTAGTACAGCATTTTAAATAGAGTCCTGTCTCTCCAACTAGACTTGCACTAAAACAGTAGTGTTATCCATACGTGCGTCAAAATGATGCAAAGTTCATTACCACTCAATGTTGTACACACCACACATCCAATGTCTATACTTATTTCAAACTGAAAAAATGAGAGCATATCAGAAATTCTCATAATTTATTTATTTCTAGAAATATAGTTGCCCATGTAATTTAACTGTTATTGACAGATAACGCATTTGGTAGGAGTAAATTGTTACTTTTGTGTATTGACAATGGGAATTAAACATAACATGCAAGTTTCTAATTTTTGACGCGCGTATGGAATGTATTTCTGTACAGTGTAACACGGAACCCTGGACTCTGATAAACGTGTATTTGTTTATTACAGAAACCTGTAGTTCAGTGAATAATAATCATTTTTAATTTTCTAAAAATAAAATCATTGTTACAAATATATGTGGTACATTTGTTCTGTTTTAGTTAAATTTATTTCAACAATTCAAATTTAAAATTTTCAGAAGGTTTTAAAATTCATTGTTCGTTTCTTCGCAAAAACTTTCTACGCTCCAAAATAAATGCGCCTAATTCTGGAGATTATTATTTCACCAAATCTTTTCCTTCGATTGCAGGAACAGCATAAACAAAGACAAAAACAAAAAAAATTGCAGCTAAAGTCAGACAAAAACAAAAATAAAACTTAAATATTTCTGATCGAGGTGGAGAAAGTAATTCAAGATACTTGCGCCAAATCTCTCTGGATCTACTATTGCTAATACTGTCGTCCCCACTATGCTCGACCCCTGTTTACTCGAACTATCGGTTTAGTCGACTTTTTTCATATTCCCACCAACATTCTCTTGTTTTTAATGATAAAAATATCTGATAACTCGACCTTTCTACCCTTTTAGCTCGACCTTTTTCTTTAATTTTAAGCAAAAAATGTCATGGATTGAACATTTTACTTGACAGATAATTATTTGACAAACATTTTGTTCGACAAAAAATAATTCCTTCAGTTTTGTACAGTTCTAGAAGATATTTTAATCAAATCAAAGTACTTGAGGATCATACATTTCAATCAGTGATTGTGAGGAGAACCAAACAGTGCAAAATTACTGAAATGTTCAAAAATATTTCAAATCTGTAAGTTTGAACCACGGTTAGTGTCTAGCGGTGACTTTTGTTAGCATAACAACCTGCCCTCTTTCCCGCCCAATAACCAAGCGAAGTCTCCCGTCAATCTAGGGACTTGCAGCCAGGCTATTCTCTTTACCTGTAGCCTTGGTAACCACATCAGTATAAAGGCCAACCCAGCCAGTAAGCAGCCAGTGCTGCCGGGAACACACGACCACGCACATGTACATACGGTTCAGCACTCAATAAAACAGTCTAAGGCAATACCGCTCGTGTCTTATTATTTCACCCTTAGACAGTTAGCTCGACCTTTTTAACTGTTCCCTTGAAGCTCGAGCAAAGCGGGGACGACTGTACTGATACTGTTACAGTTTATGTCTTTGCGCGATGTTGTCACGTTAAGAGCCAGAAGCTCCTGGCTAGTTTATTTAGAGATATTGAAGTTATTCCGTTTTTGGGGATGAAAATCAAAACTTGTCATAATAATTTTATTGTTGTATTTCAGTAGCTACTTATTTCAGTTGTTTAGACACCATTCTTTTAAAAAAAAAATTAAACAAAAAACCCAAAGACCCTTAATGTGACAGGCCTTACGTCACGCAGAAGCGTCGGATTCTAAACGCAACAAGCCTAACTAATAAAGTTAGAACGGTTGCTCAGAGCGGGTCAAGTTGACTCCGCTGTTGCACATATTTGACCCTCATCCTTCAATGAAGGTGTTACCTTGTAACATGTTAAGTATTTTTTTCAGTTATTTTATTTCAGTTATTTTACGGATTTGTCAAAGGAATATTTAATAATTTTATGATTTTATTACAACTTTATACAGACTGGGAATTATTATGTAAAGGAGAGCCACAATGTAATATCAATGGACGCTCTTCTGCAGTTATTCCTTATTTGTCTGTAGACAGTTGTGTCAATAGTAGTATATGTACCCGTAACTTAGTGCACAAAAGTAAAGAAATTAAAAAATTGCTCTCAGTAGCACACTTTATATATTTTTAGCTATATGTATCCATAACTTTGTGCACAGTTCGACTGAATCTTCAGATGTGTTGCCTGCCTGCTT